>VSTD030004387.1:0-10322 GCA_008808055.3 Sporobolus alterniflorus
GGAGCAAAATGCAACATGATGCATGAAACAGGAACAATCTAAGCATGTTAACTTACCAAGGTTATTTTACTACTCATTTCTAAGCTTTCCTAATTATTAGCAATTTAACTAATCCTTAGAAAATTAATGACATGAGATTTATAAATCTAACAACCGGTTATAATTTACTACAGGTTATAATCATCAAGAGAAGTTACTCAACCAAAGATGATTATTTTTCTCCTCATATCCAGTTTACTCCAATTTATTTACTACCAAAACAAGGATTAAATCATAAGAAATATTCTGAGCAGAAAATAAATACAATATATTTTACAAAATCTAACGGACACAACATGATCATGCATGCAAATATTCAATATGATAACATGCATATATTTTTGTAATTCATTTCTTCAAGATTTGGATGATTGGAATTTTATATAATGCAATAATCCACAACATGGATTTTGGTCAAGCCTACTGCAAATATCTACTTAAGGGGATCCAACGGAAATTTATTTTGCATTTTTGTGACATGTACTCTATTTTATACAAATTATTGATGTTTAATGAATTTCTGGAAATTTTAAATCAAAAAACGATTTTGAAACTGATTAAACGAGGAACAATGTATGGGCCATTTTTTGCTTGAGGCCTAGTAGCGAAGTATCGGACCAAGGCAAATATGGCCCATGGCCGGCCCAGGACCATGGCGCGGCCAAGGCAGCATGCGAGCAGCTCACAATCATCGCGCAGAGCGCCGGTGGCAGCGCGGCAGTTGTCGGTGGCTCGGGCGATGCAATGGGGCTAGGAGGAGGTGGTGAGCACTGGTAGGGCATGGTGTTCCTTCTAGGCAAGTAGAGGGCGGTGAAGGCCCAATGATGTGGCTCGGCGCCGATGAGAGCGGGCTGGAGGCGAGGTCGGGCGGCGCGCTCCGATGACGGCGACTCCGACAATGGATGGTGGTGGGTCAGTGGTGCCGCGAGCAGGAGGACAGCTCCGAGGTTCCAGGAGGGGGGCATGGGACTCACCTTAGGTGGCCAGTGGTGGAGGTTCACTTGGCGGTGAGGACGGTGGTGGCGTTGGAGCTCTCCGGTGGTTGGGCGGCGTGGAACCTGCACGGAAAGGCCACGGTGGGAGCTCTGGCACAGGGAGGCAGAGCCAAATTTGCAGGAAAGAGGGCAGAGGGGGTAGCTCATTGGCGATACTGTAGAGCAGAATAACAGTGGCGCCAATGGAGCTCCGGTGGGGGGGGGATCGGGTAGCAGGGGTGGCCGGCCCCATAAAGTCAACGATGGACAGGTGGTGCTCAAGGAGGGGCCGGCTCCTGACATGAGCGGCCGTTGGCAGGCGGCAGCGCTGCGGCACGGCAGGGGAGCAGAGGGGCTGCCGGTAGGCTGGCTGCTGCTACAGTACCAGTTATGAATTTTTATTTATTTTTCAAACTGACTCAAACTTGCAATGGTTTAAATCATATCTTCTTTAGATAAAAAATTTCCAAATAAAATATGTACATGTTGGAGATTAAATAAGGAACAAATTTCCTCATTGGAACTTTTAAAAATTCGGAATGTAATTTGAACTAAAAATCGGATAACTTATTTGAGTCAAATTTGATTGATTTTGAATCCTATGGACTTGGATGTTTCAGAATTTGTTGGGATTTGACATGTGGGACCCTAATCACAACTAGTTGCTATTAGAACTTGAATCCAAGGAATTTGTGGTTGACATAGAAATTTTTTTTGGATCAATCCCAAGATTGAATTTGAATTTATTTAGATTTATGTTAATTTGATTAAGGATTGATTATCCACTCGATTTAGTTCTGGATTAATATTTGATGAAGGTAATTATGGAGTCTGTAACACAAGGTGTTACAGTGTTTGAGTATTTCTTCATTGCTAGTCTCTTCACTGCACCTGGTCCTTTTGGATATTTTGCGCAAGTTTCGGGTGCAGTTACATAAACTGACACCGAATACTATCGTCTAGATTGGCAAGTTTGTCTAGACTGTTACTTCTTGCAGAGGTCACCCTGCTACAGATGTTTTCGCTCATCACTATGAGTTGCACTATCAGAACAAGAAGATACATCTGGAAGGGTCCGACACTACTTTTGCTACACAGTTTGGTTGTATATCTTTTCATCCATCCCAGCATGGAAATCGGGCAAGGCTTACCCCCGCTACGAGGTTTAAGTGGTGTCGGGGTAATTTACCTCAGGTACCGTGGGCCGCCGGTTATGGCCTAAAATCCCTTGGATACGATTAGTTCCCAGCAGCAGCAAATGGCTGGGGAATAATACACCCTGTACTAGGAAACGGCCCCACCACTGTAGTCTACAGAGGAGGGGCCACCAACCTAAAACAGAACTAATCCCGAGGACAGTCCATGTCATCGATTCTACACCCTACGATCATGTGCAGACACACAGGATTTCACCACCTGTCTGCCTCTCTCATCGACCCGGGACAAGGACTCGGGCCCCTGGTGAAGCGTTCCCGGGGGCCTCCCATGGCAGATAAGCATCGCCCGCTTCGGGCCTCGGGAAGTGTCGGTCTTACATGCATGGCACGAAGGCACATAGCAGTATGACCCCACACACATCTACCAGTATGTACTCGAGTAGGGAATCCATCCCATCACCGCATGACATTGCTAGACCAGGTATACACGCCAAAATGTCATGATGACCCTACTAGGAGATAAGCACTGCCTGGTAGAAACGATTTACCATATGTAATAATACAGGTACCCAAATAGTCAACTCTCCATCAGCTATCTACGCCTGGGAAGCTCCATGTCTCCAAAAAGGCGCCACCACCCATTACAACAACAAGACAAGATGGCGCCTAGCAGGTAGGCCCTATCGCCTTGGCTGGTGGCTATGGACTGTAGGCCAGTGCAAGCGGCATGTCAGCCCATCCACATCAACCCCCCGTGTGGGCAGGCCTAGTGGCCAAGTAAAGACACTGCGAAGCAACCTCACCAAGAATGCCCAGGAGCCGAAAGGAACGCCAGGGAGGACGGAAGAATGCTCTGGAACTGACGTGAAGCCCCGAACCGACCATCTCAAGCTTGGGACCCACTGGTCATGTAAATCCTTTCTAAGACATAAAAATAATTAGTTTGTAGATATTCAACCGCTTCTTGGTCTATAAAAGGTCTCCTACCCTTTAGGCAGGGGACAGAAGAACATTTCCCCCTTCACTTAGTGAACTTCTCGATCTCTCTGCTCACCCCCATTGTAACCACTATTCATCTTTAATATCAAACCGCTGGACGTAGTGCTATTACCTCCAAGGAGGGCCTGTACCACGATAAACTATAGTGTTCTTTGTAGTTTGCAAGACTACCTCAGAACAGGAACACGTGATCTTGACCACCCTGTATCTTGCTGGTGCAAAAACACCAACAGTTGGTGTCCTAGGTAGGGGGATTTACAGCATGCTTTTCCTCTAGATGTTTTGATGGTTCCCACATCTGCACTCACCGTCGCCACCGATGGAGGGTGCCAGACGTGCGATGGATTCTACCCCTCGATGAAATCATTCGCCTCAGGAACTTTGAGTTCGTTGCTGACTACTTCGGTGGCCTGAGCCTCTACCCCAGGAGGGGCAACAAATGTGCCGCTTTCATGGGCTCAACTTGCAGCGAGGCATATACCCTATGATGGGCCATGATTGAGGATTCCGCAGATGAGTTTGTCACAGCGTCAAGTGGGAAAGGAAGTGTCGGCCTCCCTTCTCCAAAAAGGTGCGGCACGGGGGCTTCGTTCGCTCCTGCCATAACTACACCATGGATGGAGAATGCTCCAGCCACACAGGCCACAATGACGGTTCCCACGCGGATGGCCGCGCTGTAGCCAGAGACCAACCTCCCCATCGAGCATTGTCACACTCATCATGAAGGGCAGCAGGTGCAAGCCTGTGCTCAGTAGCCCACCACCGAGCAAGAGGCAGCGCCAAGGTGAAGCAATCTCGCTGGCATGCAGGCCACAACTGTGATTCAACCACATTCATCACCGCAGCACGAGCCCACGCTTGAGGTGGAGAGGATCTTGATGGTGGACTTCGCCTCCACTTAAGCACAGGCCAAGGTGGTGACTCCCCCTACCAGTCGTAAGGGGGGGCCAGGACATGTCCGCCGTGACCAAGCCACTGAGCACCTCACCTCTGCTCACAGCTGACCGAGTGGACAAGATGTACTCCCAATTGGTGGAGATTCACAAAATCACCGTCGTGCAACTGGCGGAGTGTTCCCGTTGGCTTTGGTCTGACCCAACCTCCAGCCTATTTTGGACTGGAATCGGTCGGCCAAAGTTGTCTTACCCCGGTTCTAAGAATCAGAACTGAAGCCTCCATACATGTGCTCAGGATGTTCAAATCATGTGTATGGCCAACAATATGGTGAACAGTTACAATATCTCATTTGCATGCTAAGATCTTTACAAAAATGACATGTGGGTCCAAAAGAAAGATTATAGAGCGGCGCAAAAAACTAAGTGTGGATCAAGCCTCCACATGTGCAACTGGAGGAGAGGTAGGCCTAGTCTTCATCTTCTGGATCCTGCTGGTACTCTTGATTTGACTCCCTACCTTTGTGTCAATCTAAACCAATGATAGAGGTAGGTTTGAGTAGACTAATGATTGCTACTCAGCAAGTGGGGGAAAAGATGGTATGAGGGCTGAATGAAAAGGATGGCTAGACTCTGTTTGGACTTACAGAAAGCAGTGGTTGCATCCTATGCCTTTATGCTTCTATGACATAGACTTAGACTAATTCTCATCTCCTTGAAAGTGCGACGTCAAACACACCACATAGTCAACTATGATAGATCGACCTAAACGACAAGACTGATGAAACTCCCAACCAAACTGAACCCATCATGGGTTCCAACTAATTGTGTGAGGGTCCATGCCGCTCATGACCGTGAGCACAGCTGTCATGACATTTTTACACTCTACAGAGGTTGTACACATTCTCGATGAGTAGTGATTTTGTCACCCATCGATGACTAGAGAATCTCCATTATTCCAAGTATACACTTCCTTTTGTGTATGACCAAGAGATCACTATAAGGCTTTTCAATGGTTTCCACTAGCTTGCAACGTACTCATTGAGGTTTTACCAGAGGTGTTAGTCTAGATCACCAAGGGCCCCCTCTTGCGTCGTGTGGTTCTTAGGAGAGTCCACTCCTTTACCCACTTATGCCAAACCAGACAGATCCATAGAGAGTCCACTCTACCTGCAACACCGATTAGTGTGCCAAACTAGCCTCTACCACATACTACGCCAGGTCGTACCCATATAGGCTCATGGTTGCACTATTTTCATGGGTGATCGCTCCATGAACCAGTCCTTAGATTTGGGTATGATGACTAACCACAGGCTTCTAGAGCCTACCGGATAAAGCCTTGAACTATTGGAATACACCAAACACAGTTCCAATCCCATCACCCCAAATCCCTATTCTCCACACTAATAGACAACAAGGTACCAGCATACCGGGTGATGAAATGGATGAAATAATGTACTATTGCACTACCCAAACCCAGACCAGATTCTTGCAGAGCTAAGCAGTTCTACCCAAAAATACCCTAACCATTCTACTCTACAGGGTTACCAAGGTATGATCAAACAATTCTAGCCAAGCCTAGCATAGGTGCGCGTGTGAGCTTACTCCTAGCATGCAGTTCTAATTCTACATAATTGATAGGAATATATGATTAGGTGCAAAAGTTGATCAAGGACACTTGCCTCATTGCTCTGAAAAGAAAAGATTGAAGGTCCTCCTATACTTGATCTTCAAGTCTTTGAATGTTGGCTCCAGAATGATTTCCATAACACTAAAGCATTCAATCACACAAATGCAACAATCATGAGAATATGAATAGCTTGAACAGAAACATGATGTGATTATGACAATTTTGGCACAAGAATCATCTGATTCAGAGTTACAGTTGGAAAGATATGGAAGAAGAAAGTTTTGAGGGCTAAATTTGGATTTGGAAGGCTCTAGGGGCTTCTTTGGAACATTCCAGGGGCTCTGGTATATTGGATTCAAAACTTGGAGCAAGGGGAGGGGTCTAAGTGTAAGATGGAAGGGCAGTGGATTGATCTGTGATTGGATTTCGAATTACTGGGGCCTCGGTGTAAAATCTATAAAGGAATTGGACTATGGATTAGTTCCAGAAAAAGTGAGGGGTTGGAATGCAAATGTGGTGGAAATATGATTACCCAAGATTTATTTTTCTAAGGAAAACTCCACGGTGGACCGGGCTTCAGACCCATTCGGGGGATCAAATCTGGGCTGATCACAATGGATTCAATGGCCCAGAGAAGCGAAGGCCAGGACAGCAGCGTCGATGGGTGGCACAGCTGGGACGTGCAGCGACAGAGTCACCGGAAGTTCACCGAAATAGCGTTCCGGTGGCCTAGAAGTCACCGCGAGGGGTCCAGGAGGTCGAGGTGATGACAGCGAAGCTCACGGCGACATCTATGAGGCGCGAGGAGGCCGAGAGCTTACTGATGTTGGAGTGGAGCGAGCGGTGGCACTCGGTGCAGGTGGAGAAGGATGGGGAGAGGGGGAGGATCGCCATTGAGGGGTCGACGAGGGGGAGGGGAGGTTGGCAAAGCTGGTGGTGGTGTCTGATGAGAGGTTTGGTCCCGATCTTCTGAGAGGTAGAGGTAAGTCAATTGGTGGAGATCTCAACGTTGATGACGAAGATTCCAAACAGAACTTCAATCCCTTGCAGTTACTACACCACTGCTCCGTTGCTTATCAACCCATGCGACACGAATTGACCTCACCAAGAAGGCTTATCCCTGCAAGTGCAATCGAGAACACAAGCAAGAATGAAGAAGATATAATCTGAGTTATGGATTAATGATTAAGCTCACATGTTGGGCTCCTACAAACCATAAAGACAGCAAAACTGTTTCTAATAGATTAGACTAAGAAAAACACAAACTCTAATGGTGTTGTGGCTACTGATTATAAAATGTCTAGGGATGTGCAAGTACCCCCTAGATGCAACCCTAATGGGCTAGAAACGATACATGACCTAAAGGCCAAAAATGGCGGCACAGCACTAAGACAAATTCTGTATGTCTAATTATTCCGACGACTCCCGGTGATTCCTGATGAATTTCTACATGGGACCAGTTCCACTAGAAAGGTTATCTCCTAATCTTTTCAAGGAGTCCAACAACACCCCAATTGGCTGTCATATACCATCTGCACATTAGTTTTAATGTGGACATCTCCTGGATGAGTCAGACTCTGGATATTGAAATTGTTTTGGGGTCAAATCAATCTTATTTGGACCTGGGACTGGTGTCATTTGCAATATTACCTCATCCTCTTTCTGTGCATATGTAGAACATATAAATCCGATTTTGTATGCGTTCTGTACACCAATTTGAAGCTGAGGTGGTCCTAGATTCCTAGTTGGACTAGAAGTCAAACTCTAGAATTCCGAATTGGATTGGATCTCCACCTTGATGTACGCATCTCCTTGCCTCTCTAACGCCCTCTTGATGTCCCATTCATCCTCTTCATCATGTCCACGGTTCCTAACAATTATTAAATCATTTGCTGGCAATCGGTTCTTGAAATAATTAGTGGAAGAACATAATGACGAGTTCACCATGTTTAAAAGATGTCATAGTATAGCTCTATGAGGATGTGGTTGTATCCATAAATTAAATCAAAGTTATCTTCAAAGCTACAACAAAACCTTGTCTTCCCATCATCGTGAAAGGTTAAGGCCATGGGGACATTGGAATGTAGACAACCGATGCAGCAAACATATGCATGATCTCGTCATTGTCCCCTTCTTCCAATGCAGCAAACATATGCATGATCTCATCATTGTCCCCTTAGTGGTTTTGAGTCATCCTCCACTCAAGGTGGAGGATGCTTGTATTGGTAGTAGCTATGGTGCACGACTCCCCTTCTTTGCTCTCATTTGCAAAAGTTGTTGGTGCAAGATCAGAGAATAATTCAAACACTGCATGTGACATTATAAGCACTTCATTCTCTTTTGTATAGTCCTATTTGTTTTGTACATTGTCCTGCAAAAAGTTAGGCATAGATGAAGATACAATAGGGATATGTTCCTCTAAATCATGTTGATAAAACTTTTCCCTCATAAATATTTTCATATCTTTCTAAGTTTGGGGTTTATCCGAAACTCACAAGTTCTCCCACCAAGTCAAAGCACAAGAGGTTAAAGAACTAACAACAATCTTGTTTTTTCTCCTATGACACATATGACATTGTACAGATTTTGTAACCATTGTCATTTCCCAATCAAGATATGCATCCATATTGAACCCATTATAAGAAGGTCGAAGTTCAAGATTTTTCTCATTACTGAATAAATTATCCATGTATTGAGTGTGCTTATTCATAGAATCATTCATCACTTGTAGCAACTCTCGAAAGTCATTATGGTGACCACTCTTGTGGCTACACTTGTCCTTCCCTGCCATTGTTAGTGGAAAACGGGAGATAACACAAAATATTATCCCTATCAACTACTATCACAAGGAAAAAGGTGGGATCACACACTCTCAACCGTCATACCCTGCTCTTACAAGTGTTTTACTTACATAGCAGGTGGCTATCAGTTGACAGTATGATAAACTGTAGAGCGTGTGCTGACTGCAAGGTGAACTGGTTCCACTCAGGAGATAAAGAGTAGCTTGGATGGCAAAATTTGGTAGCAAGGATTAGCAAAATTAAAATCAGATAGCAATGTTGAATAAGTGTCCAAAGTACTTGTCAAAATTGGTGGCCTAAACGTATTCCCAATACTAGTTCAAGCTAGCAAGACATATTGAAGTATAAAGGACACAAAGGATGCAAGCACTTCTCATTTTTTCTTGTGTTGCTCTTTTATATTCGCACTTGCCTTTTACCGCTCTTTTTTTGTGCAAAGTGCTGCAGAATCAGAATACAATTCAAATCAATCAACAAATATCTTATTTGTGTAATACATATTCTCTGCTAAATATTCTCTAGCTGATTTGACAATATAAACCGCTTTAAATATTAAAACTTACGAATGAAATGTTGTAGATCTTTGTTTTCTCTTCAATTTCAGTATATGGAAAGAATAATTTGGATAAAGGTAGCAAGAGATATTGGCCCCGAAATAAAGACAACTCCGAAAATCCTAATTCTAGAACATATTTTGTTGCGCAACTTCTGAATACAAAAGTTGTAGACAACTTCCTAAGCCTAATTGGATCTTATTTGAACCTGGGACTGGTGTCATTGTCAATATTACCTCGTCCTCTTTCTGTGCATATGTAGAACATATAAATCTGATTTTGTATGCGTTCTGTACACCAATTTGAAGCAGAGGTGGTCCAAGATTCTGAGTTGGACCAGAAGTCAAACTCCAGAATTCTGAATTGGACTAGATCTCCACCTTGATGTGCATATCTCCTTGCCTCTCCAACACCCTTTTGATATCCCGTTCATCCTCTTCATCGTCTCCATGGTTCCTAACAATAATTAAATCATTAGGTAGCAATCGGTCAAGAAATAATTGGTGGAAGAACATAATGATGAGCTTACCATGTTTAAAAGATGTCTTAGTATTGCTCTATGAGGATGTGGTTGTATCTATATAAGGAATGCCCTCATCATACTCCCCTTCTTATATTTGAGTCATCCTCGACTCAAAGTTATCTTCAAAGCTACAACACAACCTTGTCCTCCCATCATCATGAAAGGTTAAGGCCACGGGGACATTTGAATGTAGACACCCGATGTAGCAAACATATGCATGATATCATCATCGTCCCCTTATTGGTTTTGAGTCATCCTCGACTCAAGGTGGAGGATGCTTATGGTGGTAGTAGCTGTGGTGCACGACTCCCCTTCGTTGCTATCATTTGCAGAAGTTGTTGGTGCAAGATCAGAGAATAATTCAAACACTGCATGTGACATTATAAGCACTTCATTCACTTCTATATAGTCCTATTTGTTTTGTACAATGTCCTGCAAAATGTTAGGCACAAAAGAAGATACAATAGGGATATGTTTCGCTAAAACATGTTGATAAAACTTTTCCCTCATAAGTATTTTCATATCTTTCTGAGTTTGGGGTTTATCCGAAACACACAAGTTCTCCCACAAAGTCAAAGCAAAAGAGGTTAAAAAACTAACAACAATCTTGCTTTTTCTCCTATGACACATACGTCATTGTACAGATTTTTTATCCATTGTCATTTCCCAGTCAAGATATGCATCCATATTGAACCCATTATAAGAAGGTTGAATTTCCAGATTTTTGTCATTACCGAATAAATTATCAATGT
>VSTD030004388.1:0-10321 GCA_008808055.3 Sporobolus alterniflorus
TTAGTCTGTATTATAATTTTAATTAATATGTGTCATATTTTAAATTAATATGTATTATAATTATAATTATTATGTTATTTAATTTATTTTCTTAAATTTATTATCTGTAAAATAAATTCTAAAATATTTAAGTGAAAGCAACTGAGAGAGAAGGCGAGACCAAAGGCGAGTCTGCTCTGTACATCTCTGTAGACTAAATACTATAATCTGGTGCGCTGGTGCACGAGAGGATACCAAAGGCGAGTCTGCTCTGTACATCTCTGTAAACCCGCGCGCCCTCCCCCTTCCCGGAGAGGATACCAAAGCAACCGAAACACGCGCGCGCAACAAACACCCAGAGACACCTCCCGTTCGGGGATGGTGGCGAGCGATAGCCAGGAGAACCCGGCGGAGGCGGCGCCCGTGCCGGCGCGGAGCATCCCGAAGGAGGCGCGGGTGCTGCTGCACGAGCTGGCGGCGGCGTGGGAGGACGTGGCCGACTGCCGGGCGCTGGAGGTGGTGCCCCTCATGGGGGCCATGACCAACGAGGTGTACCGGGCGCTGTGGGTAACCGAGGGCGGCGAGACGGGGTGCCGGGACAGGGACGCGAGGAAGGTGCTGGTGAGGGTGTACGGAGAGGGCGTGGACCTCTTCTTCGACAGGGAGGATGAGGTGCGCACGTTCGAGTGCATGTCGCAGCACGGGCACGGCCCGCGCCTTCTCGGCCGCTTCCCCAACGGCCGCGTCGAGGAGTTCATCCATGCCAGGGTGCATATTCTGTTCGCCTCTTATTTCTTTCTTTGTTCAAACCTTTTTGTCTGCTTACTAGCATCAACCCTTCTTTTCAGTTAACCTTTTGTTGACTTATTTGTGCAAAGAGGTTTTCTCTTCCCATGTTCTTTGGAATCGTTGCCAAATTTCGGAACGGTAACCTAGAAATGGGGCTCACAAAGTTATTCGTTTACTACTTTAGAACCTCCGCTTGACCAATCTTCTCTGATAACATTGGAAGTGCTTGAGTCGTTCAAAACAGACATCATAAGTGTCCGCTTCATACAGAACGAACGGCTATTCCTAAGTTTTAGCCAACAGACTTCATTATTTCTTGGAGTAGGCAATTGCTTTCCTTGGAGCAGGGATTGACGTGAAGTTGTCTTTCTTTGAAATTTTCCTCCCCAGATGATGTAAACGTGCAGTATAGTATCACAAATTTCAACAGTTTGACCTTTGGAATCTTATCCGAAAACGACCATTTAAGACTTCACGCAATGTGCCCAACAATTTGGTAGTAGTACGACCATTTTTCCTTGTTTTGTTTTGCAACATATATTTTAGTTTCTTTTTTATTAAACATATAATAAATACTTGGCCCTAACTTGCAAGGCTGATAGGGTGTTGTCACATTTTTGACATTTCGTCGAGTAGATACCTGGTAGTTGTATCAGTATGGTGTATACTATAACCAACAGTTAGCATTTCTGTGCATCTGCGTTTGTTACTTTCTCATGAATCAAGATTAGTTAGACTATTCAAGTGACATTTCTATTACGGAGGCAAAAGTGAGAATAAATTGATTAGAGTATCACTCATTTGTTCCCCCACTTTCTTGTAGTACTAGTTTAAAAATAAAGCATCACATTCTGTTTTACTGGTTTGAAAATGGACAAAATGTGGCACATTAGCATTCACAATGTTCGTGAGATATGTTAATAGTAGTATGAGGATCTTATCCTATTAAACGTGGGGAAAGCTGATTTCATGTTCCTTTCAGACACTGTCAGCAGCTGACCTACGTGATCCAGGGATTTCATCAATTATAGCCTCCAAGTTGAGGGAATTTCACAACCTTGACATGCCAGGTCCAAAAGATGTGCTCATTTGGGAAAGATTAAGGTATTGCTGAACTTTTTTTCCTTAACATTTGTTCTGGAGTGGTATTGTAGCATGGGTTGTGAACGAAGTTAATTGCATGCCTACTTTCATATTCTCTAGGAACTGGCTCAAAAGTGCCAAGAGTCTGTGCTCTTCTGATGAAGCCAAAGAGTTCTGCTTGGATGACATGGGGAAGGAGATCACTGCATTGGAGAATGAATTTACAGGGGAATGCCAGTGCATAGGATTTTGCCATAATGATCTTCAGTATGGAAATATCATGATTGATGAAGACACCAAAGCGCTTACTATCATTGTAAGTTTTTGTTAACAGACAAAGTTTTTGTTCATTTAATTCTTTTGTTTCACATACATTGCTGCATCTCTGCATTTGCCTTCCACACACCACCTTGATGTCATACTACTGCTCAAGGACTGAAGATTTCTTTCTTTAGTAATCTCTACGCTTTGATCTGTCGTATCTGTTGCTATACGTGAAGCTTTGTTTCAGTCTTGCAAGTGACTATCCCATTTCCCTTTACCGTAAAATGTACTTTTAAAGTTGAACACATGCTGTCTTGATCTTAACTCTGCCCCGTCATGCCATTGCAGGACTACGAGTATGCAAGTTTCAACCCAGTTGCCTATGACATTGCAAACCATTTCTGTGAGATGGCTGCAGACTACCATTCAGAAAAGCCGCACATACTAGATTACGATAAATATCCAGGTACCAATGTGTTTAAAGCTATTGATTTCTGCATTATTATTTTTCTTTAGCAGTCTTGATGAGCCATTGTCTGTTTGTTCACCCTTTTCCACCTGTTTCTACTGCAACAGACATGGATGAGCGGAAGAGGTTTGTACAGACGTACCTAAATCCCTCAGGTAATCGTATCCGTATCATCTACTCGCTTAATATTTTTACCAGTTCCATTCATTGAAAAAAATCTCTTCACCAATATTACAAATTACAATTTCTGTCTTTCTATAATTTCAAGCAGGTGAGGAACCTGACACAGTGGAAGTAGAAAATCTGATGAACAGCATAGAGAAATACACCCTTGCCAGCCACCTAGTTTGGGGCCTCTGGGGAATAATTTCGGTGAGATTTGCGCATACAATTTTCATCACTTATTCCTATATGTAAGCCTGAATACTGTCCCTGTTATTCATCTGAAACATGTCTTTGTTTGCTGCAGGACCATGTTAATGATATCGACTTCGACTATAAGGAATACGCGAGACAAAGGTTCCAGCAGTACTGGTTGAAGAAACCGGCAATCCTAACTTCTCAAATTGCTGAATAGATCCCAATCATCAGGATCAGCACTGACACGGCCCCTACTGCACATAGCTTGTCCAGTGCTTAGGTTGTGAGGGAAGGCTGAACCCAGAGTTCAGGTTCAGTCTGTCAGGGAGATCAGGGCTTTGTTCGTTTGGCAATTCCGTCGTAGATAGTGTCCAGGCGACAGATGTTAATAAAGCCCAGATCACTTGTTGTACAGTGATACGATCAGTTCGTGTAAGTGCCTGCTTAGCTCCCTAGTTCGAGTGCTGTTTGTGTCTTCAGTAAATGGGCAGTTATTTCAATTTTGCTTGTTTTCCATCTTCAAATGCTTAAAACTACATAAGGAAAAGGAATGGACTTCGATGAGCAAGCGTACTGTCGTTGTTCATGAACTTGTTTCAAATTATTTTTTGCACTAATTTTTTCGTACTTGCTGAACATTAGCTAGTTATAAACGATACGCAATTCAGTCGATTTTCCTTCCAATTGCAGCTTGCCACGTTCTCTCCCACAGTAGGTCAGTTTGGGGCGTCCTCAGCTGTTATGAGCCAAAGTTTTATCAGTTTCAGACCAGCTTAGTGCTGTTGGAATTGCTAGAGGTCACCTCTTCCGTCAGTCTAACCATAAAACACAAGTGATATAGAAGCGGTGATGGAGCCTCTTATGCTATAGTCTAACACTCCCCTCCTACGTGTGAGTCGTGACTATTGGCGTTGCCTGCTCAGGCGTGGTCATGACTGTGGATCTAATAGGCGCTAGTGAGGGTGAAATACGAGCAACGAAAAAGTACGTAGTCAGAGGAAATTGAATCCAAGACCTTGACTTTGATACCATGCTAGACGACACCTCCTCTACCAGTCCAACCATAAAAATCAAGTAATATAGAACCGGCGAGGGAGCCTCCTATATTATAGTTGAATAGGAATCTAAGTCATTTTCATTTGCTATCCTCTGGTTTGAATTATGCCTAGCGTTGGCGATAGTGACAAGCATCAGCGACCGCTACGGCAACGTCCGCGAACTAGATCCAATATGTTTATATATTTTATTTTTTCAACATTTTGAATATAGTGCTTCAATATTTATACAAAAATTGTGGAATTGATTAATTTAAAATATTGAACTAAGTTTTAAAAATGTTTAACCTAGCCATTTAAATTGTTTCATGCATACAAAGAATGAAATTTAAAGTTGTTGCCTTTGATCATGAGTTAAACTTGTGAAAACAGTATCTTGCAAAAATGCATGAAAAAACTACACACGTGTAATCTGAGGCTATGTGCACTGGGCTGTCCTTTATACAAAGAATAAAATTTCAACACGACAAAATACCGGTAATACAAATCTGAAAAGAGAAAAGGAAAATTGGAAAAGAAAAGGCTTGTATGATATCTGTGGACCGTGTATGCTGTTAATGGGCTGTCTGATGTAGTAGCAAATTTTGGCAATTTCCGGAAACTATTCGGCGACCTGTCGCGCTCGGCCATACCGCGTGACCCCTACCCCCATGGCCAGCACATTAAGCAGTTATTCGCAGTCCGACCGGGGACCGGAGTTCGTATCCGAGTGAGGCGACGGCGCGCACGATCGGTGGCGAAGTCGAGACGGTGCGGGCGGTGGTGAGTGGTAGAAGGGCGACCCTTTCCGCTTGCCGGACCGCCGTCTCCGCTGGCTGCTCTCTCCATCACGCCGCCGCGCCACCGTGAGTAATTCGACCGACTCCACACCGCTCGCGATTCGCCGTCGCCTCGGCTCTACTTGCCCGCTCGCTCAACGTCAGCTCGCCGCCGTAGTGCGTCACGCTGGTTCCCGCCGCCCGTCGCCCCCCTCGCACTCGACTTCCGTCCACGCGCCGCTCCTACTGACGCCGCCGCCGCTCCGCGTTGGACCCGAAGCATAGCAGGGATCCTGACCGCAGCTCACCGCGGTACTCGCTCTCGTCAGCGCCGGCTTCCTCGTGGATTTCGCTACGGGGTGCCTTCTCTGCGTATAGCTCCAGGACGAGGTGCCTAGTTCTGCACTGGGGAAGGGATTGGTGGCCAACAGCCAGTATGAGTACGTGAAGCGGGAATTCGAGTTCGACCGACGCCTCCCTCCATCGAACTGGATCGTCGTCCGCATCGACGGCTGCCACTTCCACAGGTATCGGTTCTGGGTAGAACTAAGAAAACGGTTCATTGTTTTTAGACAAAAGGATAAGAAAGTGATTCATGATTCAGTTAATAGTTTGCACAGCCAGGTAGTGATTGATCACCAGTTCCGTAGGTTTCTTTTTGATAGTCTCTTTCTGCTTGTTTGTTTCGCTTTTGATTTGCACCCTGTGAGCTATGTACTGCTTCACTCAAGCATGGTTACTAGTATGTAAATTGTAGGGACCAAGTGGCCATGTCAATCGAGGCTCTAGCTTTGCTTGATACATGCCAATACAAATTTCTTTGAACTTGGTAGTTTATCTTTGTCTTACTATCCACTGACTCCACTTTATCTTCTGTAGATTCTCGAAGATACATGCTTTTGAGAAACCAAATGATGAGAATGCTCTAAGATTGATGAACGCTTGCGCCACTGCTATGCTTGAGAAATTCCCTGACATAGTCTTTGCTTATGGTGTTAGTGATGAATACAGGTACGCTGTCCTCTCCTGAAGGTTCCATTGTAAAATTTTATTCAACATCAGCGTTCTTCTGTGAAAAGAATCTCTGTTTTGAATGTCTTGGCGTCCATCCTTTCTTTTCCATATATAAATCAAGTGTGTCATTGATTACTTTGGCTGGATCATTGCATAGAAGCTCTGCAATGATAATTTATCATGTTCATGTTTACTTCGCAGTTTTGTTTTCAGAGAGGAGACTGAATTCTATCACAGACGAGAGAGGTATCTGACTTCTTCCGCTGAATCTTTGTAATATTCATCTGTGCAAAATTGTCTCTTGTTTGTCCTATGAGTGCCTGTTTAGGGTATATGATATTATCTAAACCCTAAACCCTATTTGTGCTATATGATATTATCTATCAATTAATGCAGCAAAATTCTCTCATTATGTGTTTCCTAGTTCACTTCTGTGTATGTGATGAAGTGGAAAGATTTCTTTCCTAACAAAGAGTTGAAGGAGCCACCATATTTTGATGCGAGAGCTGTATGTTATCCAAATTTGAAGACTATTCACGATTATTTGGCATGGAGGCAAGTGGACTGTAAGATACTAGAACCACAGTCTTAATTTCTTGTATTACCAATGCGACTTCCTGTTTATATCATTAAAAAAATGCACTGATATCGTACAAGGAAATCGTTGTTCGCATCATATTCATCAGCAAACTTATACAAACCATAAAGCTCAAGCAGCATAAAATAAAAATGATGGTGTATGATCTATGTATGTTTCAGGATTTAGCATTAACTTGATTAGTTAACTGATATGTAGTCCTTATTTGTGCCTTTCAGGTCATATAAATAATCAGTACAATACCTGCTTCTGGATGTTGGTAAAATCTGGGAAAAGTGAACAAGAGGCTCAATTATCGGTGAAGGTAGTATAAACTAGAGTTTAGGTTCTTTCTTGTGGCATATGATTTCTATATGTATATGCTTAATCCATCTTTTGTTCTTTCAGGGAACATTTTCAAAGGACAAGAATGAGTTGCTTGCTCAGCGATTCCAAATGAACTGTGATGATGAACCGGCTATGTTCCGCAAAGGATCCAGTGTTTATCGAGAGAAGGTAATGCTACAAAATATTCAAACATGTAAAGCAGCTTCTTCATTACTGATATTTTGCTAATAAATATAGGTAGAAATAACCGTGAAAATTGATGATTATGGGGACCCCGTAAAAAGATTGCGACTGATAGTTACAGTGGTGCATGCTGATATCATAGGGTCTGAGTTTTGGCAGAATCATCAGCATATCCTTCAAGAAGGTTAGTTTTTGTTTTAGCATCCTTTCAACTGAAGGTGGAGCTATGAATATAAACAACATTGACCTAACTGGTATGTTTGGGTAAAGGAAAATGTAGGCACGAGTTTGTGAAGAAGTCTGAGATCAACCACATCCTTCCACCTTGTAATTGGATTGTTGTTCGCATCAATGCCTGTCAATTTGATCAGTGAGGAACCCTTTTTCTTTTGTTTATATATATTATAAAAAGCATATTGGATTCTCTGTTGGATACCTGCTTCACCTGCCTTTTTTTTTGAGGAAATATTCACCTGCCTTTAACAGGCTGAATTCAATTCTTTCTCCAGATTCTCGATAACGCATTCATTTGACAAGCCAAATGATACCGCTGCTCTAAGGTTGATGAATGCATATGCTTCTTTGATGATGAAGCAATACCCTGATATTATATTTAGCTATGGTTTTGGCAATGAGCATAGGTATGTGGCACCCATTTAAATCAGTATTGTTGTAGGGGGCAGTTTCCATTCTCATGTACTGGATTTATCTGAAATAAATATAGTTTCAGCAAGATAAAGATAAACGGGAAGTGCAAGCGAACCATACAGTAGAGATGTAACTTTCAATATACATTTAAGTCAAATATTCCTTGTGGACAATCACTCTTGTTTTATTTACATTCAGAGCAGACAGCCGTTCTCATTTTATTGTTCTTGCTGCAGCTTTGTGTTCCATGAAAAGACTGAATTATATCAGAGACGTGAGAGGTAGTTATCAACTTATCATCAATATGCATTTGTGTGGTATTTTGTGCATCGAAATGATTGATCTTTTGAATAAAATGGTGCTGACTTATTTTGCAGCGTAATCCTTTCTTCCTGCTCTTCATATTTCACTTCTCTTTACATGACGAAATGGAAAGAGTTCTTTCCTCAGATGGAATTAATGCAACCACCACATTTTGAGGCAGAAGCTCTGTGTTGCCCAAAGCTAAAAATCTTATGTGAATACTTGTCATGGAGGCAAGCAGAATGTAAGTTATTCTTCCTGCAAACACAAGTGCAACTTAACTCAGTTAAATCAAGTGTGTCATGTCTGCACCCCTTTTGTTCATATCTACTAGCATGATTAAGCTTCAAAGCTTAGATGGCTGTTGATACCCATGCCCCTTCAATTTTATTTGACTACTTTAGGACTTACTGTTGCATAATTTAAAATAAGCCACAAGAACTAATACATGAACTTACTCATTACATCTGCTAAATTTCAGGTCATATTGGCAACCAATACAACACATGCTTTTGGATGTTAGTGAAATCGGGGAAAAGTGAAAAGGAAGCTCATGAGACATTGAAGGTCTTTTCCTTTCATGATTTGTGCATTAAATGTTTTTTCCTCAGTCTTGTTTACTTCCATGCTTGTCTGTGCCCTTTAACGCTTCAGTTTTCTCCACAGGGAACATTATCAAAAGATAAGAATGAGTTGCTTTTTCAGCAATTTCAAATGAACTACAACAATGAACCTGTAATGTTCCGAAAGGGTTCATGTGTTTACCGGCAAAAGGTATTTTCTTACCGTTTTCCACTTTTCTGAGAACCATTTCAACAGAAATATTGTATTTCATATGCTGCTGCGGTCGTTCTGAATTCTGATATAGCAACATAGAACAGCAATATAGCTTCTAAACTGTAGCAATGGAAGGATCAACTTTTAACTCTAGATTACTGCAACTTTTCCTTAACTATTCAAAAAATATTTTTGGTTTGATGGCATTTTCACACTTCATAGACTTGTAATTGGTACTGTACTGCAGTTAAATTTGTCAGCTCTACTACCAACATAAATCATTTCATGTTCCTCAAAAAAGAATCATTTCTTTTTTTGAAAGCTATTAAAATCCACAAACATGGATCAATTCTATTGGCCTTGGTAACTCTAATCAACCGTGTTGGCGCTACAACAGGGCCAGAAAATGATTTCCAAAGTGCTTCCATTCCTAACTTCAGTGTCAATTAAATGTGCATGTCGCAAATGTCTGTAGGTGGAAGAACTTGCTAAGGCGGAGGGCAGTGGCAATGGCGTGGCAATAGAACGGTGGGATGTGAAAGTGGACCACGTTGACATGGGATCTGGGTTCTGGCGAAAGCACCCATGGATTCTGTCGGTGGATGATTACAGCTAGGCTGGACTGACAATAACGCTCCCAGTTACAGTTTATGTTGTTAGGATTTCAGTTTTTGGTCCATTTCTGAAGAGCTTTCCTAACAATATCAATTAGAATCCATGGTCGATTCCCTGTAACATTGTGTTGCTTGTGTATGTTGTCCAGTGGTCCAGAAAATGCTGTTTTTTTGGTAAAGTGGAGTGTCCCATCTGCATTCTATACGAAAACGATAGACAAATTCACGTCACAATTTTCTTCGTGGGAGTAAAAGGCGCCAGTGCGCAACGAGGAGAAGATGCTGAGCAGAGCAGGAAGGCTCACATGCTAGGAGTTTGCTGAGTTGCACCAAAACGGGAGGATGGAGTGGAATGCGTCTGCGGCAGTGCTGTGCCTAAATTAGCTCACGGTCACGAGTGTCTAACAAATACTTAAAGTTTTGTTTGGATAGAGGGTACCAGGGTCTATTCTGTCTTGAACCGGGATCACAGTTGAAAAAAGAATAAATCCTCATTAGAGTGAAATATACTCTAATACATCACAATACTCTCCTATCCAAATAAACACTGAAACTCACCAAGCCTAGGCCAAGTAATTGACATTATTACACCCCCTCTGTCCTCGTAATGGAAAAATACAAGTTCACACGGCATTGCCTCTACTGTTACAACAAAATGCGTGTGCTGTCAGGACTGTGCAGAGAAACTTGATTGCATCGCAAAACTTTTGCAACCACAATTTCTCTGTTTAAAAGATAGAGCGTTGATGTACACCTTCACTTCTCACTTGCAAGAAAACATTAATTCTAACTAATCCCGTATTTTGGTTTGCGCTGGAGAAGCAGGTTTCCTGGTCATACTCCCTCCGTTTCGAAAAACAAAAACTATGACACCGTTGCCATCCAGTTTCTGTGGCACCGGCGTGGCAACATGGTTGACACGATTAGGGTAAGTGTCCATCGTGATTGATATCAATCATAATTAACCCGATTGTCTAACTTGTATTAGGATAAGTGTAGATCATGATTGACACGATTCTTTGTTGCATATTGTAAGGCAAATCTTCATCCTATAGCTTCCGCCCCTAAGCCTGAGGGCTCTCGTCAAAAAGGGAGCAGGC
>VSTD030004389.1:0-10321 GCA_008808055.3 Sporobolus alterniflorus
GCCTATCTTAGCTCATGGCTACTTGCTTGTTATCATGTTATGGTCTCCTTATGTGAATTCACAGTTATTTTGCAAGTCTTGGCATGGTGATGAATATAATTGCTCAAATATATGCTTGTATGCCTTGTGAAGCACCCTAGCTTTGATTCTCATATATATTATCTCGTTCTTCTCTTGGTTTGTGTTTGATGAGTTCATTGCCATAGGGGGAGAGTATGAGTACAAAGTTGGTAGAACTCTTTGCTAACAGGGTGGATGAGAGAAGAGACATGATAAATGACTAAGGGGAGAGCTTGCATTGAGAGTGTTAGGGAGAGTGTTGATTTTGAGCTTTTCTTGCTCTTCTGAGCTTTTCTTAGCTCTTCTTTGCCATTTTGCTTGGCTTTGCCGCTTTTCGCACTGTTTGTTGGCTTTTGCGGTTTTCCTTCTTCTAGATGACCTTCTTTAGCTTTTCTTGGCTTTTTGGGTCTTCTAGCTGTGCTTCATGGTGTCTTGGATTCGAACTTCAACCTTTGTGCTTTTGTTGTCAATGGACTCATCAAGGGGAGATTGAGAAACCAACTGGTCAGTTCATTGGTTTTATTGTGATGAGACACTGTGCAGCCAGGCCCACCGGTCAGCGCCCCGTACTGCGCTACCCCGCTCCCTCTCACTCCCTCCCGCACCCAGCTGCTGCCCACCGGGCCTCGCTATCGTCGGTCCCGCCCGTCAGTCGCTTGTGCCCGCGTCGCTCGCCCCCCCCCTCCCCTGTCGCGCAACATTGGCGCCACCCGCGCCCACCGGCCGGGGGCCGATGCCGACCACATGAGTTGTCCCCCTCCACGCCTGGGCCCCCTCTCTCTTCCTCGTTTTCACCTCCACACGCACCAAACCCGGGACCCCCTCCTTTTTCCCTCGCCGCCCCGCGCACCCGAGCGCCTTCAAAAGCCACCGGCCACCGACCTCGCTCCCGTTTCTCTCCATTTTTCTTCTCCATCCGCTCCGTGCGCCGCTGCCTCCAAGCTCCCCACTGAGTCTGTCCGCGCCGTCCCCCGGTCGCCTCACCGCCTCGCCATCGGAAGCCCGAGCCACCCCCGACGTCGTGACTCACAAGTGGTGTGCGCCTCACCCTATCCCTTCTCCTCCGGCACTACAGGACCCCGCCACCGGTGCCACCCTTGACCGAAGCACCTCCGCCACTATGGGACATCGTCGCGCCGCCTCCGCTCCGCCCCCGCATGACAAGCCGCTGCTCGGGTGAGCCATCACCGTTGCCACCTCATCACGCGTGTTGCGCCGCCCCAGCGGTGCTCATGCCACCGTTCCCGGGACACCTTGTCCGCTGGAGCACGCGGGCCAGCCGCGTCGCCCTGCCGCTATGCACGTGGCCACCGTGTGGTAACCACGCCGCGAGTGCGTCCGGCGCGCACGCCCCGCTCCCACGTCGCGGGCCGCCTCCTCAGCTGGACCGGGCCGCCAGGCCATGGCCCAGCCGGCTTGTCGGCCAGCCACGCGTGGCGGGCCGCCACGCTGCGCACTGTAGCCCCGGGCCAATTTTCAGCCCAGTACTGTGCCCGGGATTTAAACACTTTTCCATTTGTTTTAAATAACAGAAAACAATTCAAACTTCCAAAATTCGTAGAAACTTGTAGAAATGTCCAAAAATGGCAAACTAAATTTTGTTGGACTCCTCTTAGGCAGCTCTACACAGTGGGCTTGACCAAACTCTCACTTGTGCAGTAATTTCTTGTACAAAAGTGTAAGAACTTAATTACAAAGCTAATTGTTTACAAATATATACACTCTATAATGTTCTAAATTTTTGCATGCATGTGCATAACATTGTAAGTAGCTTATAAAAAAGTTCCATAATTAATTCCTGCTTAGAATAATTTTTAGGATTTAATCTCTGTTTTTGTAGTAAAGAAATTGTAGAAAATGATCTATGACTAGAAAAATGTTAATTCTTGATGTAGAACTTCTTTGCACTCTTTAGGAACCTTTATAAAATTAGGCGACATGATTAGAGGTAGAAAGCTTATGTTATTAAATTAGTAAGCCATAATTAAATTGCTAAAATACTAAAAACACTAGGAGTAAATTAGTAAATGGCTTGTAAGGGCTATTATGGTTAAGTGTGCATGAGCATGTAGCATACCACTCTTTGCACCCCATGCATTTCATTTATGTTAGTATCTTATACTTACACATTTGCGATAAATCACGCGGAGCAAGGACACGAGGAACCACCGGAGCCAGCACCAGTCGAGGGTGCTGACTACGAGCAAGACCAAGGCAAGTCCCAGTGCATCTAACCACAATCCTTGAGTTTATTTTATTCTTCTTGTATCTTATTTATGATTCTTGGATGTGTATTAAGTTATAGGAGTTGAATTGATACCCTAGTTGTATTATGACAACTTTTCGATCTATCCTTGTGACCCCACTACTAGAGATATGTCGTTAGCTATGGCTAGGCATAGATGTAGGCTACAGTAGATGGCCGAGTGGCCAAAAGACCACGTAGTGGCCATAGGTTCTTTAAAACTCAAAATTTTGGTTTAGTGGTTAAAACTTGGTTAAACTGGAGACCGAGCGGGGCCTTTGGGTGGAAAGGGGAGACAACTGGTTGGGAAGGTCAGAGAGTGGGTATGTGGCAAGCCAGCACCTCTAAGATTGTAGCTCCCGCATGTGTCGGTTAAGGACCGATGGGTTGGCCCCCGTGAGCAAGTATTGAACGTATTGATCGCATGCTGGTGATATGGGCCCAGTAAACTGAGATAGCCATGTAACCATTAAGTTGAAACTTCTTTCCTCTACTCTGGGGCTGTCACATGGGAGGAGAAATGAGGCCACCCAAGATGACGGCTGGGCCAGTCTGTCTTTGATTGCCAAGAGTTCTTTCGGGTGTAGGGGCTTGTTTCGACTTCGTGAGAGCCAGTGAAAGGTTGTCACATACGGGGACTGCCCATAGGAAGCGTACGGCGGGCGTGCATGGACTGGAGTGGGAAGCGTACATAGCGTGTTGGTCAGGTTTTCCCCTGCAGGGCGTACATCGATTCAAATTGCCGCGACTCTCGGATATGAGTAACCGCTTGTTTATGGCAGTCATCACGTAGATAACTTAATGGAATGATTTATGGTTTAATATGGAATCGTGATGTTCTGCTTCAATTAATTGTTTGTAACCCTTGCTTGATTAGTTAATTAGCAACTACTAGTTGTAATGATTTGAATATAGCTGGTTAATGAAAGTAAGTAATGGCAGTAACTTGTTTAGAGCTAAAACTTGAAAGTAAGGATCCACTCTTAGCGTGATTTTGGTATAATATAGAGGTTATCCTATTTCAGCCTTGCATGCTAGGAGTCGGCTATTTATGGCCACGTTGATGGGTTAGTCTAGCTGAGTTTTAGTTGCTCAGGCCTTGCTTGTGGATTTAAATTATGTGCAGAGATGCCAGAGTATTGTGACTGCTATGGCAAGTGGGTGTGGCCCAGTGGTGAGCCCGAGAATTGGGAAGAGACTTGGGAGCCCGCTCCGTGAGCAGCAGCTAAGGACTTCACATCTTAGGGCTGATGCGGGCCCTTGTATCACCGAGTGATAGTATTTTGGTTTCACTTCCGCTATGTTTTAAACTCGAACACTTCATTATCTATGTATTTCTTTTATAACTCAAGAATTCATGCAATAACTCTTTATTCGGGTCATATATGTGTTGTATTATGCGTCGATGCTTCAGTGTTAGCACCTCATAGGGATCCTGGTTAGGACTGACCACCCTTGCTTAGGGGTGGGATGTCACACCAACTCTCAAGATTGAAGATGATATGGAATTTCAAAAGGGCTAAGCGTTAAGCAATTCCTGAAAAATTTTCTAAGTCGACAGAAACTAACATTGCTTGGGTGTATTTCAACATTTGAAACAATTGCTGGCTGACATCAAGATTTTTCGTAGATTTGCATGATGGAAGAGCAAGTCATGAGGATGAAAACATGCTTTCGGATGAAAGCCAAAATCATTTTCATACAATTCCCAAAATTCTTGGACTAAACCATGATTTAAGCAGTTTGGATTTTCCAATCTTTTCCAGCTGAATTTGATTTCAACTTTGGTGACTTGATGAGTTCTTGCCTTAGGAGTTAATTGCGGCTTAAGAAACTTAATTAGGGTTTCCGTAACATGGGGTGTTATAGCCCTCCCCCCTTAAACAAAATCTCGCCCTAAGATTCTAAGTATGGAATGAAAATGCAAGGTAATGATGCAATAGAGGATTTATTAGGGGCGGGGATGGGAGCAGAATAACCACAACAACATGTTTTGGAGAACGCAACTGTACGGTGTGGGAAGCAATGTCCAACAATACTCTATGCTCTTTCATCCAGCTCATTCCCAGAATCACATCAATCCCTTGCCCATCCAGCACGATTAGGTGAGTTTTGTATACCTTTCCCGCTAGGTTGAGAAGAGCATTCATGACTACTTGCTTGGTAATGACATCCCCACCCGGGGTACGAATCATATAGGGTGTTTTTATGCTTTCTATAGTCATTTGATACTTTTGTGTGCATACCTTGCTGATGAAATCTTGAGTAGCACCAGAATCAAACAATATGAGGATGGGATGCCCGTTTAAGTAAAACGTACCTGCGAGGACTTGTTCACCCTCTAGAATATCCTCCATGGTAGTATAGTTGACGCGACCGGTCCTAGTAGTAACAGTCTTCTGCTGGCCATGGGGTTGATGGTTGATGTGGCCCTGAGCTATGTTGTTCTTCCTCAGAGCAAGGAAGTCTCAAGAGTAGTGGCCAACACGACCACAGTTGAAGCAGATAATGCCAGGGGTGGCTCCAACAATCAGTGGCATTGGTAGGAGCCGCACAGGCGGGGCTGGTGGTAGAGTCCATTGTTCCGCTTGTTGGGGTGGACGCGGAGCTGGGCGTGGAGCCCACTGCTGGTGCTGAGCTAGATAGGGAGTCCAGTGCTGGTGCTGACGAGGCGGGTTGGTGACGTGAGCAGGATGCACCACCCGGTGCTTTGGTGCACTACCGGATGGGGTAGCCATAGCCTTCCTCTTCTTGCCTTCCTGGTGAGCATGGATGGCGTTGTCAGCTATGGTGGCCTTGCTGAGAAATGCGGGAAAAGTGCCATCAGTATTGAGCGACAGACGCTCCTTGAGCTTAGTGGATAAACCCCTCATGAAGCTCGTCTTCTTCTTCTCATTAGTATCCACTTGTTCAGGTGCATACTATGCCAAGTGGTTGAATAACTTGGAGTAGTCATGGATGGATTTTTTGCCCTGCCTTAGTTAGGTCCATGAACTCTTGGTGCTTGGCCAACATAATGCCCACGGGAACGTGCTGGACCCTGAAAGCACCACAGAACTCCACCCACTGCACTTGGTGGTTGGCTGGCAGTGGAGCGGTGAAGTTGGCCCACCATGCCCCAGTGTTGCCCAAGAGCTGATGGGCTACAAAGAGCGTCTTCTGGTGCTTGGTGCAGTGCAGGAGCCCAAACTTGGACTCAATGGTGCGCAACCAGTGATCAGCCTCAAGCGGTTCTCCTGCTTCATTGAAGGTTGGCAGACGGGTTGCCAGAAAGTCCGTGTAGGTGGTGGGAGCAGGTCCACGGGCGTTTCTCGCCCTATTGCCACCACGAGCTGAGTTCTCCATGAGATGGTGCAGCAGCTCGATCTGCTCATCCCTCGACTCAAGAATGCCAGCGATAGCCTGAGCCAAGGTCGGCGGCGGCGGTGGCACATTGGGATGAGCGGGCCTAGCTCTGTTGCGAGTGTTCACCATGATGTCATGTAAACATCCACCATCAGTTTATATCATAAATCAACAATTAGATCATGCTTTATTTAACAGCAATGACATTACTCATAATGGAACAAAGTATCGCTAGTTCTGACTTGTCTGCACTAGCTGACAGAAACTGAAATTTTTGGGGGTAACATAACTGGAATCTGATCACAAGCTAAATACACGAGTTATAGAACACTTTCTTATCTTTCCAACAGTTATTTGCATGCCCTAATCCGATCAACGGTTTCGATGTTATGATTTTTGAAATTTGGCCGGCTGCTGAAATTCTATTCTGGACAGAATTGAGCATCCTGAGAAATATGGACTTTTGACCTCGATCTGAGTACCATCTGAAGAACTCTTCAATACCAATATTATATCTTAGCTTCTCACCTTTCTGGCACCTCCTTACACTCCTGATTTGGTTAAGCAAAACAAAAGTTACAATGATCGGAACAGAGCATGACAATGCAAAACTCAACCGAAAGATGAAGACGTAAACAATTTCATACAAGGATCGAACTTGTCCCATTTGCATAATTTACATTCATCTAGCTACCAAATATCAATTGTTCTCCCAGTTACAACCATCTTACAATGACCCAAAAGTGACTCTAGCCAATCTAGTGCTACTGAGTCCAAAAATCAACCACGTGCCTAGGACCATGAGGAACACCACCGTTTCCTTCATAGTCTCACAACGACTGGCTAGCTACTCATCGTCCACATCGGTCATGCCTTGTATCTCCTTGGAGTTCTCTGGGGGAGGAAGCCAAACCTGCACGTGCTCCTAAAGTTGGTGTAGTGTGACCCCAAGCTGCACGATCTGAGCTTGCCTTTGGGTTATCTTATTATCCTTCTCACATAGCTCTATGTCCCGTGCACGTATATGCACGTCCCTCCCAAGCAGCTCTCTGTCCCGCTCAGCTAATCCCTCCTCCAAAAGCTATGAGTGCTGCTTGGCGTACTCCTCATCCTCATGAGCAGTCTCGATCAGAGCTCAAAAACGGTCATTCTCTGTCTGACTCTCCATCAGCAGGTCATGGTACTCACGATGCTCCTCATCACTGGCGGAGGCATTCTGCCTTAGGAGCTTGACCCCCTTAGTAAGCTCCCTGTTAGCCTTCTTTAGCTCGGCATTCTACTGCCCATAATCTTTCAACTCTCTGCGCTAAAAGATGTTGACCATCTCCACCTCATGGAGCAGGTTGCTCATGTGCTGAGCATACAAAGTGGACATTGCATAACCTGCATGGAATGCTGGCTGTGTCTCATCACATGCGGCTTTCATGTGCCTCCGCCAAGTCTGATCTCCCCGATCCCATATGGGGAACAAGGCAATGGGAGTGTTGGCGGTGTCTGAAAGGTGCTGCTCACAAAACATCTCGAGCGCTTGGTGTGCGACCATCTCCAGCGTGTCGCTCATGTCATGCCTGGTGGTCGACGTGGACCAAGCCATCCAGCTCGGCTGCTTGGGGTTGAGTGGGATATCAACGAGGACCTCACAACGCCCAATATTGAACTCACGGAAAACACGACCGTGGTAATCAGCCTTCTCCACATAGCCGAAGGGCTGCAACACATCCCACAACAAGCGGGGAAATCCCGGGTGGTACAGCCCGTCGGTGGTCAACTAACCGTCTGGACCAACGCAACAGTAAGGGTAATCATCCATCTGTTGAAACAAGGGAGAAATGAGTTAATATTTCATCCATCGAACAGAGGTAACAACAAAAGTATACTAGAACTAAATTGACAAGTTTCAGTTCAGGTTCAATCTTTGGACAGAATCTGTTCTGAGTGAGCGATCATCGCTAAACTCAATGCTGACTCCAGTTGGTACTGATTCAGGAAAAGTGCACCATACAAAAATCGTAGATAACTTTGTTACCTTTCCAGCGGTTATTAACACATCCTCATCCGACAAACGGTTCAGGAGTAATGATGTCTGAAAGTTGAGGGTGTCGCTGAAATTCCAGTTGCTGGACAGAATGATCTGTCCTGACTAATTTGAGATTTGAGTCTAAATCCAAGTGAAAACTGAGGAAACTCGAGATACCAAAGTGTAGAGGACTTCATAACTTTCCGACAAGTGGTTAAACTCCAGATTTCGACTTAAAACGAGCGACTTATGACTGCCGGAAGTTGACGGTAATTTCTAACATGTTTTCCGGTTAAGTCGGTTTAACGATCAACTTAGAGCGGTTCTTTTGGTCATACGAGGATGTGTTAATAACTTTTCATTGAGTTAAAGATTCTCAATTTCATTTCTTTATGCAGTATGAGTATATGATGCCATGAAAACATGTCGGTCATATACGCCCTCATCAAAAGAAAAAGGTTTGCCAATTATAAATGCCGTACGCATAGTCGGTGGCACACGCTCTTAACAGACGCATTCTAGCGACTTAACGTGAGTTAGTGTACCTGCAGAAAATGGATAACATAAGTCCACATCATCTCCATCATGGGTGGTTCACATCATTCCTCTAATGGGCATTTCACATCATCTCCCTAATGGGCAGTTCACATCAAGGTCCTACAGCTAAACACAAACAATCAAATATTCTTATAAACAACAAAATAAGGAATCCACAAGTCCTAACAGTTCTATAAAAATCATCACCAATAAAATAAGGTCATCAACAATAAAATAATATCACACTCCAAAAATCACAGCATACCTTCAATGAAGCAATTCCATAGTTGTGTAATTTAAACATTGTTAGCTTGCCACCTAAGAGACTACTATAGTTCTTATATGGGCATAAACACGTGTCCTCACTCGTAACGTGTAGTTTTCGAAAATATGGCCGTATGTGATGTATTACACCAATAATTGCTCTGATGCCAACTGTGACATCATCGCCCTTAACAAGGACGATTAGTCATAACCAGGATCTTTATGAGGTGTCATTACTGAAGTAACAACGCATAATACATCACATACATAAATAGCCTGAATAAAAGCGTTATTACAATAGATTCTTGATTACATCAGAGTACTTAATTAATATGAAGTGTTCAAAGTTTTAAAAGCGATAGCGGAAGTGAACTAAACATAACTAGCTCGACGATACAAGGGTTCCACATCAAGCCCTAGGATGTTCCCTTGGCTTCATGGCACCGGGGTCCAAGTCACGCCCCAGTCCACGGGCTCACCATTGGGCCACACAAACTGGCCACAACACCCGCAGTACTCAGGCGTCTCCTCTGCACACAATTAAATTATAAGCAAAGCTTAAGCAACTAAATCTCAGCAAGACTTACCCATCAAAGTGGCCATAAATAGTCGACTCCTAGCATGCCAGGCTTAAAAGGGGTAAGCTCTATAACTATGTCAAACCTGCACTAGGATTGAGTCCTTACTTTTATCATTTTAAACCGGCAGGTAAGAGTATTAACTGCAAGCAAGGTAAACTTGAACTAAGTCATCCAAGAGTTGCAATACAAGTATTAAGTCAAGTAGCTCCATTAATCAACATTAAACATTCATCCAGTGAATTTCTATTTGATGGCAGCCACGAACAAGCTGTTACTCATATCTGAGAGTCACAGCGATTCGAATCGATGTACACCCTGCAGGGAAAACCTCGATCAACACGACATGTACGCTTCCCACGCCAGTCCACGTATGCCTGACATACGCTTCCTGTGGGCAGTTTACGTACATGGCAACCATTCACATAGTTGTTAATAGCGTCGAACGGATCCTACTGATCCTGAGAATCAGTGCTACTGGCGCAACCCACAGCCTGGCTAAGTAATTCATGAGTCATGGTCAGTTTCTCTCCCAAGACAGCTGGTGAAGCAATAGGTGAAAGCCAGCATCTATTGACAATATGCTACTTGGTTTACTGGGCCCATAAACACCAACATGCGATCGGTATGTTCAATACTTGCTCATGGGTACCAACCCCTCGGTTCTTAACCGACACAGGTGGGAGCTACCACATAGAAACCTCAGAATAGCAACAGTACTCTCCCCATCCTTTCCTTCTGAATGTTCCACTGACCCCCCTAATGAACCCGCTTGGTCTCCATTTTATCCAACAATGATATTCGAAAAATAGTAGTGTATAAGCACCTATTGTCGACACGTGGTCTTTCGGCCACTCGGTGTCTACCAACACCTATGTCTACACCTAGTCATTTCTAGCGACCTGCAACTATTATTGCAAGGGTAACAATGGTAATCAGGAAAGAATTCCTAATGCATCTATGATGCCAATACAATTCCTGTAAACTTAATGCACAAACAATTGTAACACAAAAATACTGATTTAAAATAAAAGTCAAGGAATATAGGTGGGATGCATCAGGACTTGCCTTTAGTTAGTTCGGTGTTAGCGAACTAATCTGCTGGTGCTGGCTCCGTCAGTTCCTCGACCACCGGCTCCGTGGGATCTATCGTATAAGACCACGTATGAGCCATATGATGTCGTGCATGATGCAAAATGCAATATGATGCATGAAAGCCAGAGCAACCTGCCCATTTTAACTATAAAGCATTTTTACCTATTTACCCCTAGCCTT
>VSTD030004390.1:0-10320 GCA_008808055.3 Sporobolus alterniflorus
CCCATCAACTTCCGCTGTATGTTTATTTTGACTGGTTGTCTGAAATTCCATATAAGTCGAAGCCGCTTTATTTATCCTGTGAATTACTCATGTTTCTTTCTTTTGGCTTGAGCAGCCGACAAATCAATCACAAAATGTTACTGTTGTTGTTGAAAATCCAATGACAGTTGATGAAAAGGGAAAATTGGTAAGGCTTTTCATGCAGGGTTGCTCTTTCACTGATGCATTTGCTTGCACACGCAATTTCCATTTGCTGAGCTAGTTTTGCCATTTATGTTCTTAAACTATGTTCGGTTTTATATACAGGTGAGCAATGTTGTGGTTGGGGTTACGACTGGTGGGAAAAAGTGACGTATCAATATCTGAAAAAAATGAATATACCTTGTATTATACTGGTTTTGGTGATCAATTGCTCGATGAAGGCCCCCCTGAAGAGGACAGAGGCACAGCACGCCTCCTGCATGATCACACCAGGAAGAACGAAGTGCGGGTGTGTGTATACTCAGAACTGTATCATGTTACCCTTGATTCTTTTGTATGTAATATGGGCTCTGATAGACTACCATGTGATCGAATCCTCTCCCGTGGGCTCGTGCTGCTTTCTCAGTGAATAACAACAAAAGACATTGCAAATGTCTCTTAAAAACGTTGTTGTATGTAATCTGGATAGGGATCCCATCTATACATGGATGACGGCTGGTTTGATGTCTCGTTTCTTAAGTCCCTATGACCATCTGCAGTGTCAACTAGCTCATGAAAGAAAGCCTTGCAACCACGTTATGTATTTTCTTTGTGACCGCGCTAATAAGGCCACATCTGCTTTATCTGTATGTGGATTAACAAAGTAAATACCATTCTCCCTTGCAATAACCTTACCTCACTATAGGAGCTAGTGGAATGTCTGATCTGATTAAGCTCTGTTGATTTTTGTGCTCACTTTGACTAAATTCAGAAGTCTCAAGAGTTCTATGCTTTGATTAGGTATCATCAGGAAGCTCCTTTTGCTATTAACGTAGCTTTTTAAAATCATTGAGAATTGTACTGTACTTAGGCCAAACCTGAATGTAGAGGGGTGGGTGCGAAAACAAGCTTTTTAGGAAGAAAATTTGAATTTTGTTAAACTATGCACGCACAATATATTTTGATCACATAATTATTTAACTAGTATAGTAGAGAAGAAAATGGAACCGAAAAAAATCAGGATTGAAAAATGACTGAAAATCACGTTTGAGATGTTGTTGGAAAAAAATATGGGGTGAGAGAGGCTCGAACTCTCGACCTCAGGATCACTCACTTCAGCTATGAGACCTACGCGCTAGCCAACTGCGCCACCACCCCTTGGTGTTAGGGATTGGAAAAGATTTTTTTTATAAGCACAATTTTGAAAGTATGCATTCTCTTAGGTAGTTGTACCTACCAACGAATTTGATGTCCGTTGTAGTGCCACATTACCTCTCTCTCAACATTCCTTCGCTCATACTCCTCCATCTAACCATCCGTACAAACCTGAAAAGCCATAGAAAAGCATTCGTCTGAAACATTTCTTCTTCAGCACTTATACGGTCCAAAATATTGGCTAGTATTTTAGGGGCAACATTGAAATCGAAATATTAATTAATAAATTAATGTTTTATTGAACAAAGGTAGACAAGCTCTTTTTTTTTGCGAACTGGACAGCTTCATTAATCAGGCAATTTCGGATTACACCTAGGAGAGCACTCTGCACGTCTCTCCTCCTCTAACAGCTCCCGTATTATTTATATTAATGATTTGATTTTATAAGAAAACAAATAATTAGCATTTATCATTTTTTTTAAAATTACGCTTAACCTCACAAAATACTGACATAACTAGAAGAGAACAGACCTCCATTCTCCTGCTCATACCATACCACAGGATCTAGCGGAAGCAAAGACGTGAGACCTTTCCAAGCGAAGACGACAAGCTTTCGTGAGAAAATCGTCTGTTTTCCCAATCATCAACGACTAGTGGTTGCATAAGTCAGTGACCCAAACTTGCAACACTCGGTTACCCTGTAAAACGGGCAAGGGTCACCAACAAGATTCCCAGCCCTGCCATAAGATCTAGCTTCAGATGTTTCGATCCTCTACCCATCCGACTGTCCACTCACTGACACTACCAGATCGATCACTCACTCCATGGACCTTGAGCATGGCAGCAAGAAGCCCACTGCTGCATCGGCTCAGGCCGCGACGAAGTCGACCAGCGGCACGTTCTTGCAGCTCAGGGACAGGCTCGTCGCCGCGCAGCCGATCGTGCTGCGCGCGACTGCAGTCCTGGCCACCGCGGCGGCGGCGGCGGTCATGGGGCTCAACGCCCAGTCCTACACAGCAGTTGTCGCCGTCGTCGGCACCAGGCCGCTTATGCAGACGTTCACGGCGAGGTTCAGGGACTCCCCTGCCTTTGTGTAAGTTTTTTTCAGACTTTCGAATATTGGCCTGCTGGATGAATTCTCAGAGTTTCGAAGCGTGTAGAGTGGTAAATGGTTCAGGCGACGGGCTGCCTACTTCGTGTGCAGGTACTTCGTCATAGCCAACGCCGTTGCCGGTGTGTATAACCTGGCGGTACTGCTGACGAGGCGCCTCGTTCTGCAGGCGAGTTTGGTTGTGCATATGCTCGATATGGTTCGTTCTGGTTTCTCAATCTTGCCTTCAGTTAACGCACGACGTGTTTCGTTTTGGCAAAATGCGTGCCACTAGCTAGATCATTAGTTGTCGCAAACACACCATCTACATTTCGCTTGTCTTTCATGATAAATCAAATCTGAAATAGTTTTCTGAATAGGACACGAGCAAACTTAGGCATAACTGCACGCACAAGTTGTGAGCTGTCATGCTCTATAATCTAGGCCAAATCTTATCGGAGAACAGAGTTTTGGATCGCCATAATGCTTATTATAAAAAGGAGAAAGTCCAGTCTAATCAACAGTGCATTGCGGCTGTACAAAACCAGTTGCTTGACTGAACCTTCTGTTGCTGTACTTACATGGGCATATTGCACTGTAGCGCATACGACAAAACTCGGGCCATTGTCAATTCATCAGCAATTCCTTTTTCCCCTTCTGCTGTTTTGGCCCAGGTGATCATGGTTCTGTCGGCGACCGGTGCTGCCACAGCGACTTCGGTGGCCTATCTAGGGAAGAACGGTAACGTTCACGCGCGGTGGAACCCCGTATGCGACAAGTTTGGCTCCTTCTGCAGCCGTGCAGGGATTGCACTGGTTTCATCATTCATCGGCGTTGCCCTCATGCTGGCCCTGAATTTATTGTCGGCTTCAGCCAATGCTCCACGGCCCAATGTAGCGGGTCGATGAGTAGTCCATGTCTCAGACAGCTCATCCACAGCGGTGCATTGTTCGTGTACTTGGATCTCACTCTAGTCAAGGCAACAAAACTGACTATGTGAGAGCTATATCACAGCATGAGGGTACCGCCAAATTCGTTGTTGTCAACCTATTCCATCTTGCTTGGCCTGAAATGGTCAAGCCAAGAGTACACAAGCACATACCTGCATTAAGTTATGGATGTATGATTAGCCCATTTCTCGCATATCAATGGAGTCATTGCCCAAATTATACTACTATGTGACTGCGAGTTGTAACTAGTTATAGATGCTACTTTTCTTTCTTCAGGATACTATTTTAATGCATGAGAGGCTTTGTTTTATTATCTGAACATTTGAAGTTGTGCCTATGCATGTGGTTATGTATGCGACATCCAAACATTGAAGTAGCTGGAGTATTTTTCTTTTGCGAACACACAAAAGTTTGTGCCTCAGAAAGGACTCTTCAATAGTTCAAACAGCACATAGAGTAGAGGCGAGGAGCTGTATGCCAGAGTTAAGGTTGTATATTGCAAAAAATGAAAAGCGATTAGGAAGAAAGAATGATGATCCATCCAATCAGGGTCATAGCACCAGCTGAGAGTCTCTTTCTTTAATCAGTTCACTTGATGTAGATTTCTCAGAGATGGCACATATGCATGCCTGGAAAGTAATCTCCACAATCATACATCTGGATAACAAATTGGGATATAGTCTAAAGAAATAACAAGACATTACAAGATGCAAGTACACATGGTCCCTCTTTCTTTTCTGCCCTGTACTCTCTCAAGTCATTACTAAGAGAGGTGTACATCGTACAAGACTTGCATTCGTATACACATAAGAGTTCTAGTATTGATGCCACAAGGTACAAAAAAGTCAAAGATAAGCCACTTTATGAAAGGTGCAATGAAGTACAAAGGGGGTTGCTTTCAATAAAAGAAGGGCCGGGGGCCTTTCTAAAAAAAGGCACAAAGGGGGTCAGTGTCAGTGATCATTCATGCAGTCAGCTAGCAGAACATCAGAAATGGTTCACTGAAAAGCCATGGCATAGACTTACTGCTGAATTTCTCATGGCAACGATGCAGCAGAAGAGAAAGATGATGTAAATGAAGAGATGTTTGGATGTGACTGTTGTGCCTTCTTTTCTGATTAAATAGCAAAGCTGAATTTAATCTGGTACTGTGTATGGAAGGCAACTGTGCAATTTGAATTATTGTACAAGCTCTATTGTTGTCTGTATGAATGTAGACTAGTTTGGCATAGTACACCAAAGCAAATGATATGAAGAATTGATCACATTTGTTTGTTCCTTTTTTTAGAGAAAAAAAGTAAATAGTATTTGGTTCATGGAGGAGGTCGCAACCTATCTAACAGAAGAATAGACAGCATAGGATTCGGACACAGCAGAATGCTCTTGTTCACTGAAACCTGTACTTCTGAATATACACACTTCAACGATCATCAGAGAGTTTATGCCTAATTTTCTCGCCCCATTTGGGAATCGACAGAAAAAAAATGTTGCATGCTCTATTACCCATCCCTAAATATTGTACCACACAGTAACTATAAATCCATATGCAATTACATCTCACTTATATTCTGCCTAAATGGCTTTCCTAGAAGTGATTCATCCATGTAGAGCCCGCAGCAGCAGCCATGTCAGGTGGCAGGGTTGGCATCACCTCACCACCTAACTGGCTCAGCACAGCCATGAGCAACTTCTTGTCGGAGTTCAGAGGACCAAAGCAGCTGCTCAGTTCAGGCAGGCCATGGTTCAGGTAGCTCATGCCACTGCTGCTCGTGCCCATTGGCAGGTAACATGGCTGAGCAGCAGCATTAGCAGCACTGCTGCTGTTGCTGGCAGTATTGTTGAAGCTGGAGAAGCAGGGCACCTGCTCGATCGCACCGGCTCCGGCGCCTGTGGTGTTCATGGCGGCCTGGAGCTGTGCGAGGGTGGTGTCCATGAGGGCTGGTAATGGCGGCGAGGTGGTTGTTGCAGCAGTGTCATGGCCATTGGTTGGGAGGCCTCTTGCAGGCCTGGCGACGGCGCCTCCTCCTGCCGATTTCTTCTTGCAGATGACTCTGCACAGGACCCAGCCCTCCTCCTGCTGGTGCCACATGCAGGACCAATAAAAAGCGTCTGTTAGCTCATTGGTGGAAGTTGCGAGCTGTAGCTGTACTATAGCACTCTGACGATTGCAATCTTGTGAATCATTCTGAAAGAGTGCTACCTCGTAATCTGGTGGTCAAAGTTGAACAATGATGAAATTTGTATCTTTTTGCAGCTTACTTGATAGACTTTTTTTAGAGAGCTCAATATTGCTTACAGATTATATAATAATAACTAGGATCTTTGAGTTCCTTGATTGATACTTACAAGTGGATCGATAATAAATGGACCAAACTGTCTTAGAAAGCGACGTGACGCGTTTTTTTGTGTGTCCAATAGAATCGTGTATGATTAAATGGTATTGAAAATAAAGAGGGTTCTTATAAGATGCCTACCACATGTCTGTACATATGTTTATTAAGTCGTCGGCTTCACGCACGACAAATAAATGAATGGTGTACTGTTGAAATATAAAGCGACAGGTAGTGGAGATGTTCGTCTCATATGTACTGACAGGAAGTCCTGACAACGACTGCTGTATAGAAAATACTCCCACTAGTCCACTACAAGTCCTACGGATAATGAACTCCACACTTTGTACCGGCCTGGTCTATATATGCAATGAATTCATTGGAAATTTTATCTGCAAGTTACATAGGATGCCATGAGATACCTTGGGGGATTGTTGTTGATGCCCCTCCATCCTGTACTCATGCATCACCCACTCCGTCTTCCTTCCCTTTGGCGCCCGTCCCTGGTAGAACACCAGCGTCTTCCTCATCCCCACCAGCACCCCTCGCCGCGCCGCCGCCCGGTCTTTTCCGGTGGCCTTCCAGTACCCGGACACCGTTGCCCGGTTGGTGCGCTGCCCCGTCGCGTATTTCCGGTCCTTTAGGCTGAAGAAGTACCACTCCCTAGGTCCTACTGACGCTGCAGCTGCGCACATATATACAGAAATAATCAGCGACGCCATATCAATTAAGCAGTAGTATAAGGTACAAGCTTTGTGAACAATTACGTTTTCTTTTAACACCCCCTATTTTTTAGAGACTCAATTTTGGCAGTGGCTACCATAAAAAAAAAGGCTACCCTCGTTACCGTTCATCAGTGACTGCACGATGCACCACCTGCTTGCATTGTGGTCACAGCATCTCACCATGAGTAGAATTAATGGGCTTGCAGTGGAGCCACTAGCTAGCTACTAGAAGTAGCACAGGGGACTTCACATTGGCTGGCGCATAAAAGATAACCACGTGCATCTCACCATACCGAGCGTGTGTTGAGAATCTGAGATCTCACGCGTAAGCTGTGATTTGAAGTTTGTCGTTTCCCAATAAATATACTACTCCTTTTCTAAATTATTATCGTTGTTGATTTTTTTATTTATATTTAATCATTTGTCTTATTCAAAAAAATTATCATACATTCTCCTATGATTTGTTTTATTAATAAAGAAAATTCAAACATAATTATAATTTTACATATTTGAATAAATATTTTAAATAAGATGAATGATTAAACATAATTCAAAAAGTCAACCGCGACAACAATTTGAGATCGGTTACATATTTGAATAAATATTTTGAATAAGATAATGGTGAAACATAATTCAAAAAGTCAACCGTGACAACAATTTGAGATCCGAGGGAGTACTATTTATACCCTTCCTAATTGCCGATTGAACAAAAGGTGTCGTGGTCTAGTTGGTTATCATGTCAGTCTAGCACACTGAAGGTCTCCGGTTCTTCAAGTCCGGGCGACGCCATAATTTCTTTTTTTTTACTCTTTTCCATACTGCACGAATATTTGGACAATTTTGTGAAAGTTAATTACTTCCACACTGTACTGTAAAACCCTTTTCAAAAAACTATTCATTTCTGAATTAGCACGGCAAACTTATTTAAATATTGATCATCATCTTGGTGTACAAGAAGTTTAGATTTATCTAAAATAACAGAGTAAGACTATAGATCGAGTCAAGTAACTCGCAAAAATAGAGGATATACTATAGTAAAAAAATTAGTAAGATCATTTTGAAAACAATGGATGAGAAGAGAATCTAACCTGTCAAATTCCATAAAGTCATATACATGCCCAAACTGTGGGAATTGAAACCGAAAGAGGAAATGGGGAGAAAGTAGTACTAGGCCAGGAAAAAGCAGGAAGTGAACGGAATAATCCCCATTGTTGATCATAAATAACTGGACAGAAATGTTAAAAATATACTCGCCGATAATATTTCTTTTTTCCCAGCACAGGTTATCCATCATATCTATCCATTTGAGTATTTAACTTCCTTTTAGCACATAAATTTTTCTCAGTGTGGTTTTTTTTTACATGCCATGCATGAACTTTTACACGAAATATTTTTAGCTTGTTCAAGTAGCACCATGCATGCTAGTTCTCCAGTGAACATGACATGATCAAGGGTGCAATTGCCTTGACGCGAATGAAAAAAACATTTGAAAAACAAACTGGGGGCTTTGTGGGGGCGTTTCTTTACGCCGAAGCAATCTCAAAGGATCCCAAATTGGAATGGAAAAACAAAAGACGATATATAGGACAAAATTAATTAGCAATATCTGGAAGCCGATCGGGTTCGGTTAGAACAAGTAGTGTATATATAAACCAAGGTGGGGGTTACATACGTGAGCATCGGTACGGTGCAACAATTCGTGGCTCTTAATTAGAACTAGAAGCAACGAAAAAAATCGAGAAGGTAACTGAAAGAGAGGTGGAGAGGCCGGAGCAGTCACCTGGGAGATCCCACGGCTCAACTTTGTTGAGATCGACGTCGACCATGGGCGGGCGGCGGCCGGAGAAGCCGACGATCTTGGGCGCGAGGTAGTCGCAGACGAGCTCGTCGTCCCTGGGGTGGAACCGGAAGCCCGGCGGCAGCTCCGTCTCCACCATGCTCAGGAAGCTCATCGACGACGACATCTAATCCCTCTCTTGCTTCTTGGTCTGTCTGGTGCGCGCGGCGGCAGTAATTAATGCAAGGAAGAGAAGAAGAACTAGTCAGGCGTGAGGTTGTGGCAAATCGATGGGCGGGGTTTATAAAGTGGTTTCAGCCTCGCCTTTTCTTTCCACAAACAAGGGGCGGCAGCACTTCCAGTTCCGGCTCCCGTACACAAGAGGCTCACAAAGTCTCCGTGCGCGCGGCTGGCAGCCAAGAAATCCCATTCACCTTTCTTGGTGTTGACAGCAAGACGAGATAATTGCCGTAGTTCGAAGTTGAACTAAGTAACAGTCCTGCCCTAATGTCAGCAGGGTAGCAATTAATCTGGAGAAAGCAAATGTCCAGAAAAGAGAGAGAGGCTGAGTTGCATGAGAACGATTTTTTGCTTTGTAATGGAACTGAAACCAAACAGTGGTATATATCCACCAGGATGGACAGCCAACGAGTAATGAGGTGTGTTCGTAGCTACATATAGCTGGCTACCAGTAGATCCTCCAAGCTGCTACAGTAGCGTGTATAAGGAGAGTAGCCAGCCAGCTTTGTTTGCTGTAAGCCATCGATCGGCTCAAGGTGGAAGTACCGGCCGGAAAACGTTCACTGTTCACCTGGATTAATCTGTAGGTGAAAGATTGAAGCAGGGTACGTGACACCGCGCGCCTGGTGGCTGCTGCTGTCGAGGCGGTTGGGACGAGGGGTGACGCCGCCGTTGGGTTCAGTTACGGGCAGCACCAGCACGCACGCGAACCGTCTGAGAAGCCATTGCCTCGCGTCCCGACAAAACGGGGCGGACGGCGTGGATACCACAGGTACGCCACAGAGGCCATCGCAAGGGAAGGGAACAAACAAACCGGAGCCCCCCCGCGTGTTCAGAGTTGCAATTCCGGCCCGGAACAACAACTTCACCAGTCTCGTTTGTACTGCGGTCATAAGCACCGGACCGAGCGACTGGTCTTGGAGATAGGGGGGAAAAATACACAACGGAACAGGTGTCATCCCCACGTCCATCCAAACCAACAAGGAATTATATATATAATCGCAAGACCGGGGGCTGGCCAATATATATACTAGATAATAATAAATGACCACCGATGGGTGGAAGTGGCAGCGACACACATACACGCCCTCTCCCCTCATCCATACTTTGGACGGTGCTCTCTCTTTCAACCTGAACTGAACCCATCAATCAATCAACCACCACCGGTACGGCTGGCAGGCATTGGTTGGTCAAAGTGCCGTGTAAATAGCGCTACCACTACCTCTCAGATCAGATGGTGGCTGCATCGGTGAAAAGGAGGACTTGTCCCCGCGCATCTCCGGGTAGGTGCACGAATCTGGATAAGGCCTCGAGCAGAGGAGGACGGAAGGGGCTCTGAGTGCCCCCACCTTGACGCCGAAGCATCGTCGGAAAGCACGGGCACCGTCGCTCTCACGCCCCCAAGACAAATTCTGCAAAACGAGGGCAACATGATTTTGCTACCACCACTTCAAACAACAAACTACGTGTAACTAGGATTGAAGACCCCAAGTGAGTACCTTAACATTAAATTATATTTTATATCAATTTGTTTATACAATGCATAACATGCAACTTTTTTTCTTCCAGAAATCAAACTCATGAAATCCTAATATGGGCAGAGCATGGAGAACCATCTAATGAAAAATCTGATGTTGTCAAGTCGAAATAAGTAATTCAATGAAAAGCCATATGGAAATTGCAACTAAAAGTACTTTATATCCACAAGTTTGTTTTTTGCATTACCTATTCCAATTTTTTTACACATCTTATTTGCATCAAACAAATCCAATCCACAGTAACTATTACACACACTATCAAATTTCTCATTTAATATATATATTTTTAAATTTACGCAAATAATATGTATTGTTCTTTCCGCCACAACGCGCGG
>VSTD030004391.1:0-10320 GCA_008808055.3 Sporobolus alterniflorus
GGGTTCGCCTATTATTGACATCCTAGGTGATGCGTCGAAGGGCGCTTTGCTAGAGGCTTCAACAACGACCTCTTCGTTGGATGCCTCCTCGCTGGGGGCAGCTAGCGATGTTGCCGAAGCCGAAGCTGAGGTTTCCGTGGATCCACACAAACTCTCGCGGAGCTACGAGTTAGGAGCATCTTCAGTTATGGTAGGCCACATTTGTCAGATGGAATCCCTAGGGTACTTTGTCGAAGGTTCGGCGCGTGAGCTAGGGGAGGGAACTGTGCCGGAGCCAAATCCAAATGAAGCTGCTATCTTCAAAGCGTTTTTTTGCCATGGGGCTGCAGATGCAGCCTCATCCTGCTTTCACCAAGATTCTGCTCAAATTTCATGTGCAGCTGCATCAAGTGACCTCGAACGCTATCGCTCAGATGTCAAAGTATTTTTGGACGGTGCTGAGCTTTGCTGGGAACCTGGTAGCGATGGCTTCGCTAAACGTTATGGGCTGCATTATCAGCCCAAAAAGGTTCCTGTCGATGACTTTGACAAGTACCAGCAATTCTGTGTTATTAAGTTTCATGGGAAAAGAGGCGGCGAAGCGGGCCTGTTCCAGCTACGATGAACAAGTGGTCAGCCGGGTGGACGAAGGCCTGGTTTTACTGCAAGGTGCCCATGTATCCATGTCCACGGGGTGGGAAAACCGTTCACGCCCTCCGCTTACACATGAGCGCTCTGAACTTCCGCACAAAACCTATTATTTCAGACTCTGCTCAAGACTTGAATGATGAAGCTTTTGTCTAGGCCTCTCAAAATATCAGAGGTCGAGATGCTATGGAGGAGTTCGTGTCTTGTGGAGTTTGGCCACTATCTGCTAGTGTCGACTTTGAGAATGTGAAGGTTGATTTAACTCTGGTGTCGCATCTCAAGATCTTGTTGCACAAATTTCCCTTGTGTCGCGAAGATGAAGAAGATGATGTTCAATTCCTGATGAGGGTCGAGCAAGAGGCTAGAAATAGCATGGGCGGTTACATGCACACGGAGCACGAAGCTTGCATTATCAGCCTTCCAAATAACGGTCGCTTAAACTACATACTCAAAGTTGCCGGGGTGAGCTATGGGCCTCGTCCGGTGCCCATTTCTGCAGAGGTTCTGAAGAAGAGGAAAGCGGACGCTGCAGTGAAGGTTTCGGGCAAGCGCCCAAAGGTAGCTGAGAAGAAGGGTGCTATGCTTGTGAGGGTCTCTGGGTCGTGAGTGAGTGCTGGTTCAAAACAACCATCTGGTGTGAACATTCTGCCAATAAAGTTTGCGAAGCTAAGTAAGGATACTGTTCCCCGCACGATCGCTTCGGTAGCCGTGACACGTGTTATGCCAAAAATGTGCTTCTTGTTGGGCTCAGCTAGCACTAGGGGTGCTAAAGGCGATGAAGGGCGCCCAGGCTGTAAAGTTGTGCCCAGAGCGAAGGTTGCGCCCTCCGCTAAAAAACACATCATCCCGGCAATCGGGGCTTTGGCTGCGTTCTCCTCGGAATGGACTACAGAATCTTCTCTGCATGACCGAGCACCTAAGGTTTAGTTGAAAGCGGATTATCGCAGCCCATTGGCAGAGACTCAAACTTGATCTGCTACTGCATCGGGGCTGCGACCTGCCCCAGAAGTTTCTCTTTAGGTTGTGCCTTCCGCTGGTGCCGCTAGAGCTTTGACAGGTTGCTTTTGGATTTGAGAAATGTAGATTTTCGCTAAGAATTGAGGTTTTTGACTCTTGCTTGATGCCCATTCTAGGTACTGTTGGTGCTGGAGCTGGTGACTTGATTCTGCGTGAAGTTGCGGCAGACGACGAGGTGTCTTTGGTCAACTACTTGGAGTGTGTAAGTTGCGCGAAGGTCTCTGCTTTAGTTATTATTATTGTTTGTACTCATGTTTATCTTCTTTTATTAGGCGCTACACTTGGCGAAATCTCAGGGTACTCAACAAGTTGTGTGTGTTGCAGAGCTAGAAAAGACTAACGCCTCATTGCAAGCGGTGCTTGATGCTGCTCGTTCAAAGTTTGTGGAGATTGAGCATTGGGAGAGGGCTTTGACCTCGAAAAATGAAAGCCTCAAAAGAGATTTGGGAGCTGCGTGCGCTGCCCATGATGCTGCGGTGAAGGAGAAAGGTCTGGTGCAGCAAGCTGAGCAATCAAAGCTACAACACTTTTAGGTGGGCGAAGCGTCGAATTCCCTACCGGTGCCTCTCTTTTTGACTTCTTCAAATGGTTTCAGATGGAGATCTCGTCGATGCCCATAGCCTTGGCAGAATGCAACGAGAATATCACATGTCACGCTCTCATTGGCATTTTTTAGATGCTTGCCGTGGAGGGTTGCAAGCATGTGCCGGAGCTGAGAAAGCTTACTCATTCCTACAATGCTTCGGTTCTTCACAATTTCCCAGTGGAAACTGGTCATATAGCAAAAAGGCTTATAAAGAATTGGTGGAATGCGCACGGCTTGCCATACTGCATGTGTAAAATCGAGCAAGAGAACCGGGTGAGCTTCGCTATACACTATTTTCACGCGACTTTAAGTGCGGACCGTCTAACTTGTTTGTTGTTGTCCAGCCTGAAGCTGACGAAGGCGATGGTGGTGACCGCACTGATGAGGGCATTGAAGCAAGTAGAGACAATGCGCAGCCAGAGACTTCTGTGCGAGGGGCCTCTGTGGCTGAGACGGCTGGTGAAGACATGGAGGCGGACACAAATGTATCTGCAAAGGCTCTCGTGACCGATGCAGCTGCTGCTCTGGAGGTGTGAATGCTTGGAAGCGGGTTCATTTCGGGATGAGTGATTTTTGTGGAGTTTAAATCGATGTACTAAACCTACGCAGGTTCCACCAGGGTCCGGACCTGCGTGGGCAATGCATATTATTTGTGGACATGCCCAGCGGTGAAGCAGTTGAAAAATTGAGCTCTTATAATTTGTCCATTTTTTTCTTCCGGGGCTGGTTCCGAAGGTGCCGTGGTTTTTACAGCTATGTGCAAAGATTCTAGCCCAAGTGTCGGGGAGTTGTGGCCTGATGTAGATAAATTAGATAAACCATCGCACGAAGGTACCTCTGTTGTGCATGCATGTAATGCTTCAATTCATAGGAAAAGGTCAGCCGTAGCAATTGAGAACGCTGATAAGCGCTCTAGGTGCAAAGGTAACAGGGATTCATTGCCAGATGTTGCTGGAACATCTGATTTTCGATCAAAAAGGCGCGAAGGTGGATCTACGAGGAGGGAAGTTGTGTGGATCTTGTCTGCTACTCCTGGTGCTATTTCTCCGTGTATGCGGAGGTCTTTTGTAGATAGACGCTATTCACCTTCGACCCATATGGGTTATAGTGAATGGGAGATTATTTTAGATGAACTTATTCGCATGGGATATATTATAAAGAAAGAACCCGATAGTGATCATAGTGATTGAGAGCTTCTTTGTTTGTCGAAAGGTGGTGCCTCCGCACGGTTTCTCTTTGTGATGACATCTCCGTGTGATTTTGTTTTGTCACCTTCATGCAACTTTGTTGTGATATCGCCGTCGTGCGATTGTGTAGTTTTGTCACCTTTGTGCGATTGTGTTGTTTTATCACCTTTGTGTGATTCATAGTGATATTGCCTTCATGCAATTGTGTTATTTCATCACCTTCATGTGATTTCATAGTGATATCGCCTTCGTGCGATTGCGTTAATTTATCGCCTTCGTGCAATTTCATAGTGACATTGCCTTTGTGTGATCGCATTATTTTATTGCCTTCGTGCGATTTTGTAGTGATATCATCTTCGTGTGATTACGTTTTCAAATAGTAGCTATTTGAAGCAACCCTTTTGTGTTTACGGGGTGCCACTATTTTCATCAGAGGTCTTTTGCCTTTACATTTTTGGGGTGCCTCTTTTTCAACGGACGTCTTTTGAATGAGCCCCTTCACATTTTTTGGGTGCCTCTTTTTTCATCGGAGGTCTTTTGAATGAGCTCCTTTGCATTTTTGCGATGCCTCTTTTTTTATCGGAGGTCTTCTGAATGAGCCCCTTTGTGTTTTTGAGGCGCCTCTTTTTTCATCGCATGTCTTTTGAATGAGCCAATGATTGAGGGGTCTTATAGCGTGCCTCTGTTCATGGCTCCAATGCTTTGTGTGAAACGCTAGTTGAATTCTCAGCTAACCTTGTTAGCTGTTTCGACTTTGTTTTGAGATGAGTTTTTTGGGGAATGAAGCCTTATTGTTGCTTCTGGGTACATAGGCTCCGCCTCATTAAACATCTCACACCCTTGCGGGCTTCCCTTGTGAGGAAAAGAGTACGGGCTTTGAGAAATAGATGCGCGATGCTAACACTACTATGGAGGCTCGTTTATAGTTCATGAGACCTCTGGTTACAATTCTTGCTTAAATGTAAAAATGGTGAAGGTTCTCTATGTTCCAGGAATGTTCCAGGACACATCCTTGAGTTTCTAATAACCTGTAGGTGCCCGGCCTCATTTTCTCCGATACCACATATGGTCCTATCCACTTTGCTTTTAACTTTCCTGTGTTCTCTGTGCGAGGGCTTCGCAAAAGTACTAGATTCCCAACTTTGAAATGTTTTAACTTGACCTTCGGGTCTCTCCATGCTCTTGTTTCTTGCTGATATTTTTCCAGGTTTGACACTGCCTTGAGTCTATCTGACTCAAGCAAGTCCTTCTCTTCCATTTCACCGGGGCATGCTGTGCTTTCTGCTGTGGCTCGCAAGCTTTGATGTTTTATTTCTTCTAGTAGCATAGCTTCCGCTCTGTACATTAACCAAAATGGTGTGAAGTTTGTTGCTCGGCAGACTGTTGTGTTACTGCTCAATACTGTTGTTGGCATGACCTCCGCCCATTTTCCTTTCTTCTCTCCCTCCAATATTTTCTCCATGGCTTGGAAGATCAAACAGTTTGCTTTCTCAGTTGCTTTGTTTGACTGCAGGTGATACACTGATGTGAAGGCAACCTTCGTGCCAATTTGCTAACAAAATTCTTTGAACATTACAGTGTCAAATTATTTTGTGTTGTCCACTGTTTTGTGTCTGGGTACCCCATATCGACAGATTATGTTCTGCCAGAAGAACTTTTTGATTGTGCCAGAACTCACATTTGTAAGCAGCTTTGCCTCTATCCATTTTGTGAAATATTCCACTGCGATTACTGCAAAGGTATAATTGCCCTGCGCTAGAGTCAACTTTCCTACAATGTCAATGCCCCATCTCTACAGAGGCCACAATGGCACCATTAACTGCACCGGCTGCGCCGGGGTGTTCGTCTTGCGGGAGAATCATAGGCATGCTTCACAGGTGGACACTAGCTTCGCTTCGTCATCAATTATTGCTGGCCAGTAGAAACCCTACCGCAATACTTTGGCGGCTAATGCTCTAGCTTTGATATGACCTCTGCATACTCCTGCATGTACCTCCGTTAATATTTGTTGTCCTTCTTCTTTGATGATGTAGTGAAGGAGGGTCCTGATGTTGAAATCTTGTACAAATCATTATCCACTATTTGATATGCTCGACCTCTCTGCTGCATCCTTACTTGCTCAACTGTGGTATCGGGCTCAGAATAATGGTGAAAGAATACCATTATTAGAGCTCACCAATCTTCATCTTGTATTATGTTGATGATGCTAGGCTCCGATTTGATTGTTTTTATCGAGGCATCTGATATGATTTGTAGAAAGACGTCGACTGGTAAAGGTGTGCTGTGAGCTACCACCTTTGACAATTCATCAGCTTCGATATTCTTGTTTCTGTCCACATACTCTATGGTGAAGCCTTTGAAAAAAAATTCCATTCTTCTGACTAAGGCTAGGTACTTTTCGAGGGTGGGCTCTCTGGCAATGCATTTTTTTCTATCTGTCTGGCTACTACCTGGGAGTCTGTGCAAATGATGCACCTTTGAACCCCAATGGCCCTTAGTTTTTGAAGTCCTAATAGTATAGCCTCATACTCTGCAATGTTATTGGTGCATTTGTTAGCTTCACTATTGAACTGGAATCGTGTTGTGTAGCATAGCTTGATTCCCAAGGGTGATGTCAGTATTGCTACTGCTCCAGCTCCTACTGTGCCCCAAGCTCCATCACAGTTGATGAGCCATGCTGACTCGGGGACTGGTCCTTCGACTGCGGAGTTAGGCTCCATCCATTCTGCCACAAAATCTATGACTTTATGGCACTGTGCTTTTTGAAGTCTACTACATGCTCTGAAAGTTCCATTGCCAACTTGCTGATTCTCCCGAAGCTGTCTCTGTTGCCAAAAATGTCGTTCATCGGTTGGTTGGTTAAGACTTTGATTATGTTCGCTTCGAAATAATGTCGAAGCTTATGGGCACTCATGACAATAGCGTAATAGATCTTCTCCATTTCCAAATAAAATCTTTTGTATCCTGTGATGACCTCTGACACAATGTACACTGGGAATTGCTACTTCATTGGTTTGCCACTGCCGACAATCTTTTTTTCAACCACGAGGGCTCCGCTGACAGCTGCGTGCGTGGCTGAGATGTAAAGGATTAAAGGTTGCCCCTTCTTTGGGCTGGAGGGTGTAGGTAATTCTTCGAGGTAACTCTTTAAAATCTCAAAAGCTTTTTGTTGCTCTGCACCCCACTCTATTTTCATGGAACCTCTTAGTACGGTGAAGAATTGTAGACTACGCTCCACCAGCTTTGAGATAAATTGATTCAGTGAAGCTATATGACCATTGAGATTTTGTACATCCTTTCTGCTCTGCGGAGGTTGCATCTGCGTGATTGCTCTGATTTTGCCGGGGTTTGCTTCTATGCCCTTCGTTGATATCTGACATTCAAGGACCTTCCCCTTTGTAACCCTGAACACACACTTCTCTGGGTTTAACTTGAGTTTGGCCTCTCGCATGTTCGCGAAGGTCTCCGCCAAGTCTGCGATATAATTTTCCTTCTTCTTGCTGACCACAACTATGTCATCGGCATAGGAAAGGACATTTCTACCGACTTGATCTTTCAAGGTGGCCTTCATCATTCTGCACAATGTAGGTCATGTGTTACGAAGCCCCTCTGGCATTCTGAGGTAGCAATAGGTCCCAAATGAGGTGATGAAACCTGTCTTTTCTTCATCTTCCAGGCGAAGCCAGATTTGATGATATCCGGAGAAACAGTCTAACAGGGCCATCATTTCACTAGCTGTGGCAGAGTCGACAATTCGATCTATTCTTGCGAGGGGGACATCATCCTTCATGCAACACTTGTCCAGGTCTGTGAAGTCCGTACACATCCGCCACTTTCCATTTTTCTTCTTTACCATTACAACATTAGACAGCCATTCAGGATAAGCCACTTCTCTTATGAAGCATGCATCATGCAATCTCTGGACTTTAGCCTTCACTGCATGTATTTTTTAGTCTACCATTTTGTGAAGCTTTGGCTTTTTTGGTTTCGCGCTTGGGATGACTTGCAATCGATGCTCTATGACATCTCTGCTTACTCCCACTAGATCGGAGGTCGACCATGCAAACATGTCATTGTTTATGTCAAGAAAGCTCAGAAGCTCCGCTTGGTCTTGCTGGTTAGCTTTGGTGCCGATGCATACTGTCTTATCCGGGACTCTTGGGTCCAATGGTACTCTTTTGAACTCACCCTCGGCTTCTCTAAACTTTTTGCATTCTATCAGAGGTTGAGCTTCATGCTGCTCTTGCTGTTCCCATAGAAAGTGTATGTTCTTGTAACCTAGCTTGAAGCCCTTCTCAATATTTCAGGCTTCTTGTTGGCTGACGAAGATGGTTATGACTCCAAAAGTTGCTGGTACTTTAAGGCATAAGTATGCTGAGTGCAATGTAGCTTTGAATGTGTTCAAGAGTCCCCTTCTGAAGATGTCATTGTATGGGTACGTCATGTCGACCACGTTGAAGGTGATGTATTCGGTGCAGGGGTTCTTGGGAGTGCTGAAGGACAATAGGAGTGTGATGGCTCCGACGGACTTGATTCTTTTTCTGTCGAAGCCGTAGAGAGGCTTCGATGGTTCCCTAAGTTGCTTCCGATCAAATCCTATTTTGTTAAAGGTTGCCAGAAAAAGGATTTTGGCCTGACTGCCATTGTTGATGAGGATTTTGGTTACATCCCATCTGTCAATGTGGACTGTAACAACTATGGCATATGTGTGCAGGAATGAAGTTGGATTGATATCTTGGGAGGAGAAGGTTGTCGGCTTGTGAGACCATTTGGTCTAGGTAATGGGTCCTTCGACAGCGACATGGTTAACTTGGTGATAGTAATCTCTGCACTACCTTTTGGTCTCGAAGTCTGTGTTTGAACCTCCGGTGATCGTGAGTATGGTGCCATGGGTCAGAAAATTCTCATTTTGTTGCGGAGGTTCCTCAGCTTGCTGTAGAGGTGGGGGTGGGTTTGGCTCGACTTTGAGTTGATTAGCGCTGGTGTTGCCTCACATGGGGTATGTGATTTTGGTAGAGCAAGGTGGTAGGTTATTTGTGGAGCTAGCAGAGGTTGAGGGTGGTTGGTGGCGGTGTAGTGGTAAGATTGGTAGTATGCTAGAGATTGGACATGGTAATTTTGGTATGCTTGTGCTAAATAATGCGAAGGGTAGGATGGGGAATGCTACTGGTTGTGCAGAGCCCATTGCATAGTATGGTTGACTTCTCTGTGTTGTAGTTGTGGCGAAGGTTGAGTGGTGTCTTGGTTCATCTCTTGCTTGGTGTTGATGTAGATAGGGCAATCTTTGGTGCGATGGTCTGTTTCATTGTCATGGTACATGCAGTACAAGGGTCTTGGCGTATATGGGCCTCGACCTCGCCCACAACCTCTATTCAAAACTCCGCCTCGCTGGTTGCTCTGGGGAGGTCTTTGGTTGAGATTTCTGAAGTCTGAGTGGTGCGAGGGTTCTCTGTAATTTTTGTTCCAATTCTCTGATGCTCCATCGCTATCAGGGCCGACGTTGTGCAACGGCTTTAGGAAGTTGTGGTGCCTCTCCCTTACCAAATGGCTATGCAATTGCCCTACCCTCAAAGCTATTATGGCTTGAGCTATGACCTGCTCATCAGACACCTCTGGTACCTAGGCTTTGAGCTGAAGGAACCTCCGATAGAATTCTGGCAATGGCTCTCTCTCCTTTTGAATGCATGAAAGGAAGTCTTCTTTAGTATCGAGCGTCGCTTGTAACTCTTGAAAGTTGAGGAGGATCCGGTCTTTCAGATGTTGCCATGAGTAAATACAACATGGCGGTAGCCTGGAATACCAGTTTGCGGCCACGTCCTCCATGGAGATGATCAAGGATTTTGTGAGGGTAGCTTCATCACCTCCTATCGAGGCTATGGCGGCTTCGTAGCACATAAGAAACTTGCGATGGTCTGTGTTGCCGTGGTATTTCGGTGGAGTCACTGCTCTATAGTGTAGGGGCATGGCGTGAGTTGTAGATGCTCGACCAATGGGCTTTTTGGATCTATGGTACCCATCTATGGACAAAGTGTTGGCTGGAAGAGGTGATTTTGAGGTGGAGGTGGTTCGTGCAGGTGGTGATGGTAGTGGTGGTGGCAGAGGTGGTTGAATAGGAATTTGGTTGTGCAATGGAGCTTCAAGTCCTTACTAGCGGAGGATTTCTAGGTTGTATTCCATCGCTACGAGCCTCGCTCGCTCTCTGTTGATGTTTTGTCTATGAGCTTCGGCACGCTGCATTGCGGTCTACCTCCTCAGAATGCATTCCTGTTCTTGCCAAAGCCTCTCGATCTCTTGCTGGACTCTGGCTAGCTCCTCTTCTTCTGCTATCGCTGCTTCTTCCTCAGCTTCGTCATCCCAATCATCAATTTGGACGTGATCAGGCTCCTCTTCCTGTGGGGGTGGCTGATGCAAGTCTCGCTCGGCGGCTTGACTTGAGGTAGCGATGCTGTGGCTTGGTTCCGCTTCGGCTGAGGTGTTGATTGGTTGGTGGAGGCGCATCTCAAGGACATCTTCAAATTCTAGGTACACTGCGCTTTCAGCTATGGCTGGGAGGATCTGGATTGGTGGTTAATTCAGAGGTAATGGGATGGTGGATTCTTGTGGTGGTGGGTCTTGTGGGTGTAAGCGGTTGCTCATTCTTCTGGGTGGCATATCGGGGTTGTCTTCAGGCTTAGAACACAGTGGGCGCCAAATGTTGGGATAAAAAGTCGAATCCATTAATCCTGAACACCAGGGACAAAGGTCAGGGTGTGAAGGTGCGAGAGGCAAGAGAGAGAGACAACAAATGGCAATAACTGTCCCTCCAGTGTCCCATCAATGTGCACCTGGGAGGTCTATTTATAGGGATAGTTATAGGTGGTTATTACAATGTCTATAATGCCCCCGTTCACCTACCCTAATCTG
>VSTD030004392.1:0-10320 GCA_008808055.3 Sporobolus alterniflorus
GTTCCACACAACTGTCCCAGCACCTGCCACAAGTGTTTCGTGTCTCAACGGTTATACGAGACCCATGTGTCAGCGGTAATAATACATTTTATGTACATCACATGCCCTCTCCTGTCAGCCATCCCATTTGTTATGTGGATGACGCATCATCTAGCCCCACTCGGTGGTTGAAATATGGCACCCAAGGGGCATAAATGTCCATTTACTATGCTGCGTAATGATGGTTTGCTTGGACTACTTTTCATGTAGGTATTGTAAACTGAACCACGCGCACTGGTTGTCTGTGCCCCATCACACCGCGCGTGCTCCTTCGTCCACCGTCCGTCGGTTCGGCTGACCGTCCCCTAGGTGTCCAGTTACAAAACATTGCATAAAACGAACGCGCCCTATAGACATGAACCGACCCATGTGGTTCTTGCGCTTCCTTTAGTCGTGCGCTGGATGTCCTCGAGAACCGAGGCACCACTTGGGCCTATAGGATGCACACATCCGGACATAGATCTTACTCCATCCACGCTTTCTCTTCTCTTCCATTCCCCTTCCATTTGCCACACAAACCCACCACCATGGACTCGTCAAAGAGGGTTGCTTCCGACGGCGTTTGGGATCGTCTTCCTGAGGACATCATCTCCTTGATCGCTTCCAAGGTGGCTGAGATTTCTGAAGCATCGCTAGAAGACCTTTGCAGTTTGCACATTTGCAACAAGGCCACTAAGAGGGCATCATCAAGCCGTGGCATTGCCAACCATTTCAACCTCGAGCACCACTACCAGGCTACGGTTTGGAGACACGGAGACACGCACACCGTGTACCTCCAAACCATCGATTGGTTGTTAGGTGTGAGCAATGGACAAGCTCTCTTCGTCAAGGGGATGGGCAACCTATGCACCGGCCAACCTGATGGTGTAGCCCTTCTCGAGCGTGCAGTAGATGAGAGAGACCTTCAGGTGACATACGTGCTTGCAGTCCTCAACTACTACAAGCACGATGCCACCGACCATGTGTTCAACCTCATCCGCCGCGTTTGCGGTGAGGTCCCTCTTGGTTTGCAAGTTGCAAGACAGTTGTGGAGTGATGAAGGGATTCACGATGAGGACGAGGCCTGCATTGCCCGAGTGCGGTACTGAGTACAGGAAGAGATTGGTTGTGTGTTGTGGAGGGAACACCTCCACCTGGGCAGCATTTATGAGTTGCACCATGACGATCAACAATGCATGAGGAAGAAGGGATGCGGAAATTGGTGGATTACCGAGTTCTGTAGTCTTAGATGTAGAATAAGACAGGAGTTGGCTGAGTTTCTAACTAGGTTTCCTTTGTTCCGTTGTCTTCTGTTTGACATTGAGATGTAACCAATGTCACCAGGCTATGTCATTACCTAGGAATATGTATAATATCCCTCAACTGATGCGCCAGTTTACACCACTCTGGTGAAGTCTTTACTACTTATTGCATCCATATTTACAACATTACGACTAGAAATGATACATCAACACATTGTACCATTCACTGCATACTTTCTGACTCCTATACGTACTTGTACGTATAGCTGTCACTGTTTCTCCTGCCATGACCACGCCCCTTTGTTTGTGACAATGGTGGAGCTGCAATAGCTACTATCAAGGTACTGTCTAAATTAACATCGGGACCTGCATTGTCTATTGGTACTGACCGTGTCACATTCGCCGGTATAGAGTCGATGAGGTCCCTGAGAGCTATTGATTTCTCATAAGCCTCATCACATGCATAATCTAACTTTGTCCCTGCCCGTGCGACACCCATTACAACTGGAACAAGTTTTGCAAACCTCATGTCTTCTCCATTCCCATCTTGTCCGCCCTTCGGCATGTCATTTCGGTCCCACTCAACAAAAGACCTGGCATCGCGAGGGTACTGCTTTAGTGTGTATGCACTAGGTATTTTCCTGACATGCAGCTGAGTGAACGCCTTCACAAGGTGCATACAAAACAACCCTCAAATCAACCAAATTTCAATCAGCACAACGGACAGTTACAACTCCAATCCAGAACATGAAAATGTATTGTTCTAATGTGTTAAATCTTACCTGTGTGCTCCCATTGACGACACTTGCAGCAATATTCACCCTACGGCACAACTGCATGTACGCAAAAAGCATGGTTCGACCAATAGAACCCTCCCGCTCCCCGTTGGTGTTTCACCAAGAACCCATTAGGTACGCTCGGGTTTGGGTCCATCCTAAAAGTCATACTCTTATCAAATACCTGTCTATATTCTAGGTAAACCTTCATCGTATACAGGCAGAGAAGTTGATCATCAAATGGCGCATGACAATGCTGAACAGTATGCACCTGTGTTGCAAACACATTATCAGATAATTTCAACTATCAGTTAAAAATGTTGTAACAGTGATCATCACACAGTTTAAAATCAAACTTGCACCTGAGCCCCATGAGTTTCCTTAATGTCAATGAGATGCATATGTTGCAATGCTTCTAACATTTTCTCTATAAACTGTTGCAATGAAGTAACACTATTTACGAAGCCATCTTTCAGCACCCAGTTAGTGCTTTCACTTCATTGTGTATATGTCATTCTACCACAGTATAGAGACTTGAAATATGCTATTATCCACATCTCTCGCCTAGCATACAAAGATTGTATTGCCGGATGTTCCCGTATCCTGTACTTATCCTCCATCTCTTTCCAGCTTTTTTCAAATTCCAATGGACCTAGCGGGAAGTTGAACAACGACTCTAGTTCAACCTTCAAGCACTTTTTACCAGCATACAACATGTCCAAATCATACCTCCACATACGGATAACATGGAACCTACAATATCAATGGTGCATCTTCAGAAACACTATCAGAATTGCAATCTTCATCACGGGGTCTTCATCTGCAATTTATAATAGTTTACAACTTCTCACATGAAACACAAAACTATCAAATACACTTTAGGCAGAAACAACACGTACCTGTCAACAACACATATGGCTCATGTTCGCCCATATAGGCCTTGAAGGTTCTAAACAACCATTTGAATGAATCAGATGAGTCATCCCTTAGCAACGCTTGTCCAAATACAACATTTAATAATTGATGGTTCGATCCAACAAACATTGTCAATGGCATCCTATGCTTGTTTGTCTTGTGTGTTGTGTCAAATGTAATAACATCGCCAAAATCCCTACACTCGGCACGCTGGCTCGCATGACTCCAAAATATGTTCTTAAGAGCACCTGTTCACCCGTCGATTTGTGCATCCCAGTAAAAGTACTCATTCACACTTTTACAACATCGAAAGAACTCAAGCAACTTTGGAATGTCATTTGATCTCTCTTCATGCATAAATTCCGCCTTTTTGCATACACCAATGGCACAATTAGATACACATAAAAATTCAGATGGAACACAATACCACTTCACGAATCTAACAATGTGCACATTTTATCACTAATTGTACCTATTTCTCATATCTCACTCCATGAATGTCCACTTATCCCGCCCTCCGTAAAACTCTGACATAACGTTCATTTGAGCTTGGTGTTGCACCCCAGCTCTTGTCATCACCTCCACCAGGTTTTTCACTCCATACTCCATGTCCTTATGTGAACACATGAACATGGCATTGGCTTCTCTGGATGCAATTGGTGGTTGTGGTACAAGTCAATTGCATTATAGTACCAACATCCCAACTTTGGATCAAGTTTCACCATAATATGTGCTTTGCAACCAATTCTCATTGAACCTTTTTCCTTTTGCTTATCGACACTACTACTATCATTGTAACCTTCCTTGTTATAGAATAACCACTGCACTTGTGGGGTCTTCCTTCCCTTCTGTACATCAAATCCTGCCATTTTGGCATAGTCGCAATAGTAGTCATATGTTTCATCCAGATCATCAAACTTCATGTCCTGCCTTGGAATGAACTCTTCTAAAACCAATGGACCCTGTATCAGTACAACAACAAAAAACCCAACATGACTCCATATTCAATTTATATCAGAAAAAACAGAACTTGAAGTGGACATGCTTACATGAGTATATTTTTCAATCGGTGTAGTATCAACACATGTTGGTGTGATTGATAACGGAGGTGTCTACAATGTCGGCTACATCAGTGGATCCATGGCAGCCTCTGTTACTGGAGTTACAATGCTCTGAATCGCGGAACCTGTATCATTGTCCGAAACAACTAGGGTGTTGAACAATCTATGGGTCGATGACCATCGCACTGCCAAATTTGTTTATTCCTCGTGGAAGTTCGCCATCGGCATGACCAAACTAACAAGACCTAACAACATGAATCCACCGATTGCACACATGTTCGTTCCCACGATTTCAATCTCGTGACAAAGCCCTACGTACCTCAGATCTAGCAGACGATCGTCTTGAAGAACAATCCCTCGTTCAACCTTCCTGCTCGGCATTTCACCCGTTGATCACCGCGTTGTAACAGACTCAGTCATCATCTGATCCACCGTGTCGTCACCGATATCGTCTTGGTATACTACCGTCGGTGTTCACCGTCGCCCAAGTGTGCCTGGTTGTAATTCAATGCGCTGATGCCGGCATCTATCAGGTTGCACATGTCGCCTCTTTCGTAGTTCACTTACACTCGAGTCTAACCGGACGTCATCGTGCAACATGGGTAGTAACCTGCGTTAACGTCAGGATTTCGTGCCCTCTTTCACAGAATAGCTGCATGCGACTAAATGAATCGATGATGGACTGACCCACGTCGCACCGGTTCTAATCTGGTGGCCCATCCCACGTGGTCTGGTGGCAACACAACTCACTCGGTGTGCGCCCTAATAGAAGCGCGGCTCAACCGACCCCGCAACTGGGGGGTCTGCGCAGCCTCCACTACATTTGACCATATGCTCAGAATATAGCTGTCGTGTGTGTGTGTGTGTCTTATGCCCAGGCTCAATCTACGTTATTTTTGCATAGACCCCCCAGACTAGCCAGTTGGGCCCCACGCCCAACCCCATCATGATTTGGGCCTACAGCCCACACCCCCACGCGTGCCCCCGTGTGCCCGAACCAGCCCATCTGGCCTAGCCTATTTATAGGCCACCAGGCACCGCCCGCTAGGGTTCTAAGCACTGTCGCTGCTGTTCAACACGTCTCCACTTCCGTTTCACGCGCCACCGTTGTCCGTGTTCATCGACCTCCGTGTGTCGGTGGTCCTCCATCCTCGGTGCCGCTGCCGATCGATCGGGTGCCGTCGCCGTCGGATTCCACCGCCGATCGTCGATCACGCCCACTCACCGCCGATACTGAGCAGACAAGGACCTCCGTTATCACCGGCCCCTTGATCTGGATCACCGGATCCGTGTGCTATGTGCTGCAGATTCCATGCAAAGTAGACCTTTCGACAACCTTCATCCACAGATCCACCGGCCGCCGCCCCTCAGTCACAAGGCCGAACACTCCGCCATGAGTCCCCAGATCTATCGGGTGACCCAATCTCCGCCCCCGAGGCTGACGTCATCCATGGGAGGGTTGACGCCATGGGACGTGCAACAAGGAGGGCTGGATCTGCGCCACACTCAGCACCTCCGAGGCGAATGTCACTGCCAGGTGGGCCACCTTCCGATCCATGGGAGGGCCACCACCGCAAGACACACAGCCACGTGTGCTGCATCTGCGCCACACTCTCTGCCACGATGAATCCCCTTCTCTAGCAGTGACCCCTTACGGTGATGTCAATCCGCACCTACTCCCACGCCTGATGATGAACGCAGTGGCCAGCGGAGATCCATCGTCCACGGTGCAAGAACCACATGTTCCTGGAGTTGTAAGTGAATGCTTCGAATGTTGTTGCGGTGCTAGGGTTTGGTTGCAAGACCGACTGTCTGGAGTTGTAACTGACTTCTTGTAATTCTAGATCTGAGATACTACAACTATATTATTGCAATGCTTGTAATTAGAAATCTGTGATACTGAAACTATTTGTTGCAATAGTTGTAATTATAGTGTATCCCCAATGCAATTCTAACACATTGAATGTCATTGCAACTGACATGCTGCAATCATTCAAAATGTTCATTGTAAGCGTGATTAAAATATTGTGATTCAAAATATTTTAAAAATCATTCAAAATTTTAAGTTAAGCTGGAACACGTTAAATATGTTGCAAACGAGGTATGTCCATCGTCGTAACTCACTGCTCGGAATGTTGTAACTGCACGATTAACAAAACAGAACTATAAAATCCGGATCTGACTAGATTTTCAGTTTTTTGGGATTTTTTCTGCGCGGAGGGGGGGGTCTGCGTAGCCTCCACTACATCTAAGTGTATACTCAGAATATAGCTGCCGTGTATGTGTGTATATATATATATACACGGTAGCTATATTCTCTATCGTATGTATGTATGTATGTATGTATGTATGTATGTATGTATGTATGTATGTATGTATGTATGTATGTATGTATGTATGTGTGTGTGTGTGTGTGTGTTATATGTTATTTCTCACCTAGGTGAGGGACCTATTGATCCATCACCTAGACCAACCAACCGATTGAGCCAGGGGCACGCGCGCCCGATCGATCCAACCCCGCGCGAGCCGACTATCTCCGCATGAGCCGAAGCATCTCCGCATGAGCTGAAGCATCCCCGCAAGAGCCGATCGACCCCGCGCGCCCAGACCCATGCGACTCAGCCATTTTCCATATTCGCTCAGTCATTTGGCGCTGCTACCAGCCATTTTCTGGTTTCGCTCAGTCATTTGGTTATAGTGAACTCTGCCATTTTTTGTATAGTGAACTCAGTCATTTTTAGCTACAATGAACTCAGTCATTTTAGCTGCAGAGCTTAGTTATTTTATGATTTTATCAATTATTCTACTACAGTGAACTCAGCCATTTTTTCTACAGTGAACTGAATTGTTTTGCTACAATAAACTTAGTCATTTTGTTACAGTGTTAAGTTATTTTATAATTTTGTCAGTCATTCTAGTGATTTTGTCAGCCATTTTTCTATAATGCTCAGCCATTTTCTAAAATTGCACAATCATTTTTGAGATCGCTACAGTGCTCAGCCATTTTCTAAATTGCTCAGTCATTCTAGAATGAGTAACGTGAGTGTGGGCGTGTGAGGCTAGAGCGCGGTGTGGCTCATGGCTTGATGAATAATATATATATATCACTTAGTTTAGCCATTTCAGATTATCAATATATTTTGGTCTAGAATGTCTAATAAAAATGATGAAATGACTAATATTTTGATCAGTCATTTTTGAGTGGGTGATCATCACCTAGATGATGAATAACACTACCATATATATATACTATTCATCACTTTATAGTGCGTTTGATTTGATGGATTAGGAGGGATGAAGAGAGATGGGACGGGGTCATCCTATTTTTTATGGTGTTTAATTGAGAGGTGACCTTAAGCGTCAAAAACGAGCGTTAAGGAATCTGAGATAAGCTCATCTTCAAAATAATCATGGATGGGCTCTTCCCTCACCGCTGATATCACTCATGGTGACTTATGAGAATGTAATCACATTAGTTATACCTTCAATCAAATATGAGAGTGAATAAATTTATCTATTTTATCTATTAAATTAAACACGAGATGAAATAAACTTATCCCTAACATCATGAATAATATTATCCCATTTTTTATCAACCAAACGGCATCCTTAACCGATGACCCACTGGACCCATAGGATCCAGCCAACCACCGAGCCGACCCAAACAGACAGCCCGCCCCGCCCCACCCTCCAAACCAACCCCGCGTCCGTGCGCGCTACTTCAACGGATAATGCCAGCCAATGATGTACAGCAGCATCCAGCTAGTTCCAACTTCCAAGAACCCTCTCTCCGTCAACTTAATTATTAGCCATCCATCGACATATGGAGCTCTAGGACCGGGACAGGCAGCCAGCCCCACATCATCTGAAGGAGATTCCTCGATGGATGCTGCTGTACTGTGTGGACGGCTGAGCCCTACTGGTGCGTCGTCACGCACATGCCCAAGTTCAACTGATTCTGTGTTGTTCGTTACAGCTGCATCACTAGCTAAACTTGATTGCAAGATAGAGCTAGTTACCTGATTGCATGCTAGCTAATAATGCATCACTAGCTAAACTTGATTGCAAGATAGAGCTAGTTACCTGATTACCTGATTGCATGCTAGCTAATAATTTAATTATTAGCTGATAAATATGGATCATGCAGTAACTAATCCGTGTTGTACACATAGGCACTGCCTGTGTTCATCATGCACGCTATATTCATGTGAACTTTTTCCTCTCTATATATATCAATATATTTTTGAGATTTCATCATGTGCTATATCAACTCAGACACTTTTGCTACCATGACTAAGTCATTTTTTAGATTTTTGTTAGATATTTTTGAGATTTCATCATGTGTTATAATGACTTAGCCATTGTTGCTATAATGACTCAATCATTTTTAGGCCGGATCAGCCATTTTTGAGATTTTGTCACGTGTTACAATGACTCGATTATTTTGCTACGGTGACTTAGTCATTTTGAGATTTTGTCAGTTATTTTTTATAATTTCGTAATCATTTTTAAGATTTCATCGTGCACTACAGTGACTTAGCCATTTTTGCTACAATGACTCAATCATTTTTAGGTCGGATCGACCATTTTTGAGATTTTGTGACGCGTTACAGTGACTCAACCATTTTGCTACAATGACGCAGTCATTTTGATATTTTATCAATTATTTTTTATGATTTCGTAGTCATTTTTGAGATTTCATCGTGCACTACAGTAAGTCATGTTTTAGATTCCGTCACGCTACAATGACTCAACCATTTTTTTCTATAGTGCCTCATCCATTTTTGCTTAAATGACTCAGTTATTTTTTAAATTTTGTTAGTTATTTTTGATATTTTGTCACGTGTTACACTGACGTAGCCATTTTACTACAGTGACTCAGTCATTTTTTAATTCCATCAGCCACTTTTGGTACAGTGACTCGGTCATTTTATAGATCTCGTTTGTAATTTTTTTTATTTTGTCAAATATTCTTAAGATTTCATTAGCCATTTTTATTTTCTTTATTAGCCAATTTTGCTCGTGCAATTATTTTACTCAATTTCTGTAAAAGCCAAATTAATTTTGCTTCGTGCAGACGAATGGCAGTTTAGTGCTGGGTGACCACACCGTGAGCAATGTCAGGGGACAGGACGTGTCACATGACGTCACCACTTCACATGCCAGAGAGAAAGAGCGAAGGAAGAGAAGAGAATCAAAACAGAGAGGGGCAGCTGTGCAGGCAGCGGGGGCGGGGCTGTGCGATGGGCACGCGTGCGCAGAGGGTAGGATGTGCGCAGTAAAAAAATTATATGACTCAGATTTTATATAATATTGTAAGATTTTATTCTTCATTTGTTACATAAATATAGTATACATTGTAAAGTAAGTTATTCAGTTGTTTAAATTTAAAATCATGTATATTATGTCCACATGGTAAATAAGGAACAGAATATTACGGTATTATATAGAATCCAGATCAACTGTGTAGGCGGAGCACGCGGGAGCGGGGTTCACGCGGGGCTGAGCGCGAGGGCAGAGGCAAAGATATGGCTTGGGTCTACCGACCCCAATAACTTTTTTAAAATCAATAATAAATTACTATTTATAATAAAATCAACTCCAACACTATAATAAAACCGACCCAGACAATCTCGGGCTGTCTTCCCTGCGTCAGGGGGCTTGTTGCGCGATTTCAGTTTCTAGCGTGATTCGGTCGGTGGTACGGTATGATGTTGAGGTGATGGATGGGAGGCCCGCGCCGGAGCCGACAAAGCGGTGGAGGTCCGCGCCGTCTTTCTCAGGCATCGTCCATGCCGCGCGCCCACCGCTACGTCGCTGTTTCTCAAGCCAGCGCGTCGCGCACAACACGACTTCCACCACATTATGCGTCAGGAGCAGGAGGACGCGACGCCACTGAAACCAAATCCGTGCTACCTCAGTTGCGGAGACGGGCAGTCAGTCAGTGAGTCTTTGACCTGGATTCGGATACCTTGACACGCGGAGGTAGGCCAGAACTCGTGGCCAGAGTAGAAACCGAACAGAAGAATGAAAACTACTGGAAAGAGCAAGCCAGATCCAGATCAACAAAGTCTCGCAGAGGCGACTGCACTCCGCTTGCATCCCGACATACGAACAGAACAGGATCGCGCCGAGAAACGAACGGAATAGAATCGCTGCACCCCGAGGACAGAAGTTAGAAACCTGACCTTGGAGGCCCATTGTAACACCCCATGTCTCTAAATCACATGATTATGTTAATCACATGTTTATGAGATTCTAAGTGTTGATCAAATTCAAAGTCTAGAA
>VSTD030004393.1:0-10319 GCA_008808055.3 Sporobolus alterniflorus
CCGATCTCATCGAGTGGTGAGTGAAACTAGCCAATCCTGTAGGGTGGAAAATTGCCACGGCCAACCAAACGCCCCCTGAAACCGCCTGCAGCCCCATCCGCCACGCCACCAGAAATGGTGAGTTTGTGGTCGTGGCGGGGGAGTGGGAAAAAAAAGACAGAGCCTACATCACCCACATGTTAATGTGGATAAGTTTATGTACTTGATCTTTGTAGGGTGATTTTTCTCAAGATCTTAGACTGTTTTTAGAGTAGCTGAGACAGTAGCATCTTGACTATTTATAGCAGCTAGTACAACAGTATTTTGACTGTTTTTAGGATGACAGGACAGCAGTATCTTGACTGCTTTTAGGACAGCAGTTAGCATTTAGGACCGCATCTAGTTTGGCATCTTAGACTATCATCTAACATATTTTTGACTGACTATCAGCCTATAAATATGTATCTCTAACTCCTTGGATGACATGACATTGTGGTAGAGTGTGAGAAATAAAACAGAAACTTATTCCAACTCTTAGTGTCATCATCCCTCTCAATGAGGATGAGAGTTCTGTTCATAACACACATCATCTACTTTTAACCGTCACCAGTATTTAATTGCTTATGTCAGTGACAATGCCGATCCACTCACTAGTGGTTGTTTATTCGTTCACATCTGCATTAGCAACGGTTTTTTTTGGATAAAAAAGCCATCCATTGCAAGAGGATATCTAACCAATGCTTTATTTATATTTTTTTTAATGATATGGTCAAAAACTAGCTTCAATGAAGACTTCATCTCATTTTTTGTCCCAGTGACAATATTTATATGTCATCGGCCATTCCTGTAAACATGATAGAGTATAGAAAATCAGTTGAAGTGTATTAAAGAATAAATGATAAAAATAACATCGAAGAATTTTCATATGTCATATGTCCTCTAAGGAGTGAAAATAGAGTATATTGGGATGCTCTAAGTTCTCCTTTTTCCTAGTAGCGTTGGAATGGACAGAAGTTGAAAAAGGCAGCAATGGACATAAGCTGGAAAGGCATTGACATGTGACCATTCTACATTTGTTAATGTACTGTACGGATTCACCGCTCACAAACTCGTCGGGCATGCATGGTAGGCCAGTTGCGGACATCGCATGTCACAAGTTTGGGACTTTGGGTTATGTGATTTCCGATCAGTCATTTTCGGAATGTGAAAGGGGTCCGAACGCCGGTCGAAAGCCTCGACGCCGCCAGCAGGACATGTGAAAGTGAGGCAGTGGGATGGTAGGTAGATCATCGGCAAGTAATGGCCTTGGCCACAAAAGTTGAGTCTTTCATCTCTCAATAAATCAACTTTTTTTTTTCATATTTCAACCCTTAGATGTATCATGTGTATCAGATATGCTATCAAAGGCGCTTGTGAGGGTGAAAATGAAAACAAATTAGTTATCATTAGATGATCGATGAAATGTCCATATTCAATGTGTGTATATTATTTACACCAAGATGCATTACACACCAGATATTGCTTTCTTCTGTAACGGTTCAATCCGAATTGTAGTGATCGATCGCGCAGGAGCTACTCTTATAAATGTGTTGTTTGTTGAGTCTATAAGGAATTTTTTTCTCTACACAAAATACGCAGAATATAAACAAAGGGATTTGGACTAAATATATGGGCCTGTTTTTAGGAATGGCTAAATATATTGGGCTGAAATGTGATCCGTCCTTCAGCCTCATCAACATATCTGGGCCGAAATGGATTAGGCCGAGTCCTGCCCACTTTCTCCCCGTTTGCAGATCAGTCGGAGATTCTGTGAGCTCAAACAAAACAATCAAGCTGGCGTAAAATACTTCTTCCGCAAAACAGTTCCTCGTAACCTGAATAAGAAGACGTAAAACATGACGCGTCAGAGGCGGAAGTTCTAGCTCTATCTACGGCTTCCACGCCTGTGGAGCACACTGCACGTCTGCACCTGCACGGGCGCGCGCTCCTCTCGTTCGGCATCCCATACTGCTCGCCCGACCAGCCGGCGATGGCGACGTCAACAGCCGCCACTGCGGCCTCGACGTCCCTCCGACCTCCTTCTCCATCCACACCTCCTCGCCTTGCGGTTGTATTCTCCATCCCCCCTCACCGATTGAATGGCGTCGCGCGACCAGCCTCCTCCTTCTCTGACCTGCCGCTCTTATATGCCCACCAGGGTTGGCCTCGTCAGTGTTGTTGGGGGACACCGGTGCACTCACCTGGCCGGAGAGCATTCCACACGGATCGGCGGAGGCGGTTGGTGTTCTGTACTTGCTCTTTTGTTTCCCTCTCTTGTTGAGGTTGCCTGTGCGCATTGACGCGTTGAACGCTTATCGAGGAGCCATTTGCTATTTTCCCCGCATCGTCGGACTTAGACACTGCATGTGGTTCCGTGGGCATTTTAGCGAACCCCCACCGACGAGGCCCAATTTCTAAATGCCGCTGCCCAATTTCTAAATGTTAACTGATGTCAGAATACTATGCTTTTCCCTTCAAAAAATAAATATTGTGCTTTTGAATCGTCATTTTGCATGTTTCTTTAGGTGACTGAACATTGAGCTGTGACCTAAGTGTAGCATGCCAAGTAGCATGACTGCTAGTACAACATTTGCCGAGCTTTCAGGTGCTGATGCAAATTTGTGATTGATGCTGATATTTCTCTGCTGTTGTCGAGATTTGTGATTCTGCTTTTCATCTTGATTTTTTATGTGGAAGTGCCAGTGACATTCTTGATAAGAACTTATGATTTTGTTAAACAGGAACACTTTATTATGCGCAGCTGGTAAAGCTCCTGAGGAATCCCTGAAGAAGACCATTGAAGTAGATAAGCTGATTGATATGCTGAGGGAAGCAAATCCTAGAGAGGTAAATCTGTTGCCAGTCTTCTGTCTGGAACTCTGGATGATATATGACTGTAATTTATCTCATTTCCATTTTGAACTACACTTATTACCAAACTAGATTGCAGTTCAGACTCCTCACTATTCGTTTCCTTCAGTGTGAAAATCATTAGTCTGTACTATAATCATTTGAGCATTGTTTCTGTTAGGAATAATGGATGATTGGATTGAATAACAGCCCCCAACGGGTTACATATATATGAGTCTCACTAAACTAGACTAGGACTAGGACTCTACAATCAATGTCCTAATCTAATACTACTCTTATATCCTTAACAATTTCCTTTGTTACTTGTTCAAACTCTGTAGAACTAAAGTGAGTAGAGAAATGATTTATGAATCTACCATTAGACCTCTAGTTTGATTAGTCACTCGAACTCTACAAGCTAACGTGCAGTTGACTTGTAAACTTTAAGCTTTTTAGTTTTCTTTCTATCCTATCCTGATTGATAATCTTTTTGTTAAAATGATTTGATCTCTGTATAACCAAATAATATAGACCTCGCCGATTTAATATTTTCTTTGATTTACTGAGTTGACTTGATGAAATTTACTAATGCACCCTTTCTGTATGTAACAGCTTGATCAAGTAGTGGTTGAGAATATTTTGGCATTTGACCCGGGTTTCTGGGTTCGGTTGGCAGCTAGAATCGACCTGTGCAAATCAGATGATGATAAAGCATGGTTTTCACATATGAATGCTATCCTGCTGATGCTAGTTTCCTTTATCTCAATTAATCTAACATTACATTTGGCGTCTCTCTTTGCCTTTTCAGAAAGATTATGAAGATCTAGCTGAAAATGTTATGAATATAGTTGATCGTCTTGTCAACAAGACTAATGTAAGAACTGTTAGAGAATTATAATAGTATTAGTCATAGGGGTTGTCGGGGCATATCCTGTGTGAGTATTAGGCCCATCCCATAGGGGCTGTCTTAGGGACGAAGGCACCAGGGGTTGCCGTATTAGGGTTTCCTCCTAGGCGTCGTCACCCCTTGGGTCTCCCAACCTCTATATAGTGTACCCTCCACGACTCAATAGATCTATCTAATTTTGTGGCAATCTATCTCCAATAACATGGTATCAGAGCCTGATTTTTTCGCTGCGCTAACCCTAGGGGTTGCCGTACCCCTTCTGGCCGTCGACGCCGAGGTCCTCAAGCAGTGGCTCGACGCCCTGGTCGTCGCTGTCGAAGCTGCTGAGGAGAAGGCTGCCACCGCGCGTCGTCGCGTCTTGGCCGCCTGTCAGCTCCTTGATGAGGAGCAGGCCGCCGCCACCGATCACGAACGGCAGGCCGCCGCCAAGAAGCCGGTCCCCGGATCCACGTCTTTCTCGACCACGGAGACCATGACTGCTTCTTCGTCGTACGTCGACACCATCGTCGCCAACCTCCACATCTAGGCGGATACCATGATGGAGGAAATCCGCCTGGACACCTTTGGTCCTGCTGCTGCTCCGACGGCGTTCTACTCCAACAAAACACTGTCCGCTCCACTGTCGTCGCCTTTGGCGCCGCCTCGCCCGCCTGGCAAGAACAACGTCAGCGGCCTCGGCAACGGTAACGGCAGCAACAACAACCGGCATAGGAAGAACAACCGCCACAACAACGGTAGTGGCGGCAAGAACAACGACAAAGGTGGAAACTGCGGTGGCAACACCTCCAGCAACACCACTGTGGTTTCCCACGACGTCACCACCAACGACGGCCGGGGTCCCCCGCCATGGCCGGCGTCTGTGAACCCGTCGCAGGGGCACATCGCCATGTACCCCGGCCCGTCGCCCATCGGCCAGCAACGGCCGTAGGCTTTCATGGCCACGACAGGCCTTACACCCTATTGGGCTTTGTCCCCGAGCCGCAGCAGCTATACCCTCAGGCCCCTCCTGTGCCTCCTCCGGGCTGGGCACCCTGGAACGGCGTGGGCTGGGACCAGCAGTCGCTAGCGAACTCCTTTAGCACCATGGTGCTACAACCGCCCCACAACTTGGTCAATGATTGGGTTGCCGACTCGGGCGCTTCACACTACACCACTCATTCAGTCGGTAATATCTCCAACCCTCGTCCTTTGAACTCTGCTAGTCCTTCATTAATCGTTGTAGGTAATGGTTCCACCCTGCCAGTCACCTTAGTAGGCGACTCGGTTATTCCTGGATCATTCTACCTTAACAATATTTTGTTGGCTCCTGACATTGTTCAAAATCTTCTTTTTGTTTATCGCTTTACCACTGATAATTTGTGTTCTATGGAGTTTGACCATTTTGGTTTATCTGTGAAGGATCTTACTACCAGAAACGTGATCGATAGGTCCAATAGCACCGGTCCGCTATACACACTTTGCCTCCCGAGTTCCACCGCTTCCAGCTGCACCTCACCGTGCGCGATGTCTACTATTGCTGCGTCTCGTATTCTGGCTGCTGTCGCCACATCTACATGGCACTGTCGTCTTGGCCACCCTGGCCCTGACGCCTTATCTAGCCTGTCTAGGTCATCCTTTATTTCTTGCACTAGTACTAATGATTTTTGTCATGCTTGTCAGTTGGGAAAACACACCAGATTGTCTTTTTCCAGTTCATCGAGTCGTGTGGAAAAAACATTTGATTTACTACATCTTGATCTTTGGACATCTCCGGTTATTAGTGTGTTTGGCTCGAAATACTACTTGGTCATTCTTGATGATTTCACTCATTATTTGTGGACTTTTCCACTAAAACAGAAATCTGACACCTTCACCACCTTGTCCATTTTTTTGCTTATGTTGCTACTCAGTTTAGCTGCACTGTCAAACCTATACAATGTGACAACGGACGTGAGTTTGACAACTCATCCATCCGGACCTTCCTCCTGTCCAAAGGCGCTCAGCTGCAGATGTTGTGCCCCTACACGTCCCCACAAAATGATGAAGCCGAACATATTATTCGTACCATTAACAATGTCATTCACATGTTAATCCAGACTTCACTTCCTGGGCGCTATTGGGCTGAGGGGCTCCACACCGCCGTGTATCTGCTGAACCGTCTCCCCACGAAGACGATCAGTGCTGCCTGCCCTCATGTCGCTCTCTTTGACTCCGCACCCTCGTATGAGCACATCCACGTCTTCAGTTGTGCATGTTATCCTAACATCACCGCCACCGCGTCCCATAAGTTCACCCCTCGGTCCACCCGATGTGTCTTCCTGGGCTACTCTGTCGATCACAAAGGCTATCGCTGCCTTGATCTCTCGACAAACCGCCTGATCGTCTCACAACATATGGTTTTTGATGAGGACAACTTCCCACTCGCTGCCTCGCCCAGTCTAACTGACCTAGCAGTCTGGTCCCACGGTTTCCACCATTCAGACCCCCTCACCACTGAAGGTACCTCTACTCCGGCACTTCACCGGCCAGCACCGGAGATCCCTCTGGGCTTTGAGCCCCCTGTGGCTCCCCTACCCGCCCCGGTCGTTCCTCCAGGATTCCTGCCCTGGGCGGCTACCCTGGCTGCGCCACCTGCCGTCACAGACAGCCCGGCACCCCGTACATGGCCGGCCTCACCGATTGCCTACGTCTGGCGGGAGGTGAGAGCTAGAGCCACGGGGACACGTTGCGTCCCCGGAGCTGCCCTGCGTCGGGAGGCAGGTGCTGGAGCCCAGACGACACGTAACGCCCTTGGAGCTGCCCTATGCTGGGAGGTGGGAGCCGGAGCCGCGGGGACACGTGGCACCCCCGGAGCTGCCCTGCGTCAGGAGGCGGGTGCTGGAGCCCAGACGACATGTGGCGTCCCCGGAGCTCCCCTGAGCCAGGAGCTGGGAGCCAGAGCCGCGGGAACACGTGGAGCCCCCGGAGCTCCCCTGAGCCAAGAGGTGGGAGTCAGAGCCGCGGGGACACGTGGCATCCCCGGAGCTCCCCTGAGCCGGGAGGTGGGAGCCGGAGCCGCAGGGACACGTGGTGCCCCAGAGCTGTCATGAGCCGGGAGGTTGGCGCTGGAGCCGCGGAGACACGTGGCACCCCTGGAGCTGCCCTGTGCTAGGAGGTGGGTGCTGGAGCCCAAGCGACACGTGGCAGCCCCGGAGCTGCCCAAAGCCAGAAGGTGGGTACCACTCCACCGCCCCCTCTTCCGCGCCCTTCCGTGAGCTGTCAGGGCGTGGTGGTGCCTGTCACGCCTCCAGATAATCCACATCGGATGATCACACGGGGCAAGACTGGCATTCAGGTGGTGCTTGATCGTCTTGTCCTCACCGTCGCGACCTCTTCACCGACACCATCCCCGATCCCCTCCTCCGCTCATGCTACGCTTGCCGATCCCCATTGGCGTGCGACTATGAAGGAAGAGTATGACACCCTGATCAGCAATGGGACGTGGGAACTGGTTCCCCGGCCTTAGGGCTCCAACGTTGTCACCGGCAAGTGGGTCTTCACGCACAAGCTCCGGGCTGACGGGACCCTTGATCGCTACAAGGCCCGTTGGGTCATTCAGGGTTTCACTCAGCGCCCCGGAGTCAACTGCGATGAGACTTTCAGCCCGGTTGTAAAATCGGCCACTGTTCGCATGGTGCTCGCCACTGCTGTCTCTCGTGACTGACCCATTCAGCAGCTTGACGTGAAAAATGCCTTCCTCCACGACACTCTCTCCGAGATAATCTTCTGCTGCCAGCCCATGGGCTTCACCGATCCTGCTCACTATGACTTGGTCTGTCGCCTGCGTAAGTCCTTATACGGGCTCAAGCAGGCACCCCGGGCTTGGTACAGTCGGTTTGCTACCTATCTGACCACCCTGGGGTTCATTGAAGTCAAGTCGAACACCTCACTGTTCATCTTCCGTCGTGGCTTAGACACGGTATATCTGTTACTTTATGTTGATGATATCATCCTGACCGCATCCAGCACGGAGCTACTGCGCCGTACCATTTCCGCTCTTCAGCGGGAATTCGCCATGAAGGATCTCAGGCCGCTTCACCACTTCCTCGGTATCACCGTCGAGCGTCGTCCGGATGGTTTGTTCCTCCGTCAGCGCACCTACACGCTTGACATCCTCAAACGTGCGGTCATGGCAGACTGCAAGTCATGCACGACTCCAGTTGACCTCCAGGCAAAGTTGGTAGGGGACTCGGGGCCTCCCGTTGAGGACGTCTCTCAGTTCCGGAGCATTGCCGGAGCTCTTCAGTACCTGACATTCACACGGCCTGACATCGCCTACGCCGTGCAACATATCTGTTTGCACATGCACGACCCTCGGGAGCCCCATCTAACGGTCATGAAGCGCATTTTGTGCTATCTTCAGGGGACGCTGGACTACGGTCTTCTTCTGCGTCGTTCGAGTAACTCTGACCTTGTCGTCTACACGGACGCTGACTGAGCCGGTTGTCTAGACACTCGCCGCTCTACGTCAGGCTATGCGGTGCACCTAGGGGACAACTTAGTTTCCTGGTTGGCCAAGCGGCAGACCGTCGTCTCCTGCTCCAGTGCTGAGGCCGAGTATCGTGTCGTTGCCAACGGCGTGGCTGAGGTCACCTGGCTGCGTCAGCTGCTCCACAAGCTCCAGACCCCGCCATCTCGGTGCACACTTGTCTACTGTGATAATGTCAGCGCCGTGTACCTCTTTATCAACCCCGTTCAGCATCAACGCACCAAGCATGTGGAGATTGGTCTTCATTTTGTCCGAGAGAAGGTTGCCATCGGTTAAGTCCGCGTCCTGCATGTCCTGACGACATCGCAGTTCGCCGACATCTTCACGAAGGGGCTCATCTCCTCGATGTTTAATGAGTTTCGGTCCAGTCTCAACATTTGCAGTGGCTGAGTTGTGACTGTGGGGGGGGGTTAGAGAATTGTAATAGTATTAGTCATAGTGGTTGTCGGACCACCTCCTGCGTGAGTATTAGGCCCAGCCCATAGGGACTGTCTTAGGGGTGAAGGCAGCAGGGGCTGCTGCCCTAGGGTTTCCTCCTAGGCGCCGCCACCCCCTGTGTCTCCCAACCCCTATATAGTGTACCCTCCATGACTCAATAGATCTATCTAATTCTGCGGCAACCCCTCTCCACTAACAAGAACCATGTTCCAACATCCATTAATTCACATTATAGTATTGCGGCATGCATTTTCATGTGACTCCGTTGTGATTGCATGTGGGCCTTGCAGAAGCAAAAAGTTTCAACAAAGTATATTACTCTCATTAAGGATATGTATAATAATATTGTGACAACTGTCCGAACAAGTGACAGAGACACAAATGACTTTCTAATTAATATAGGATTGTATCAAGGGTCAGCTCTTAGCCCTTATCTCTTTGCTTTGGTGATGGATGAGGTCACAAGATGACAAGAGACATACAAGGTGGTATCTCTTGGTGTATGTTCTTTGCAGATGATGTGATTTTGGTGGATGAGAGTAGGACGGGGGTTGTTCAGAAGTTGAAATTGTGGAGATGAACTTTGGAGGCAAAATGTTTTATGCTTAGTAGGTCTAAAATAGACTACATGAATTGTGATTTCAGCGTTACCACACAGGAGGAGGAGGATGTTAGACTCGATGGTCATGTGGTACCCAAGAAAAACACATTTCGCTATTTGGTATCGATGCTCCAGAAGAATGGGGATACCGATGAAGATGTTAGTCATAGAATTAAAGCCGCCGGGTTAAAGTGACGTTAAGCTTCTAGTGTCTTGTGTGACCATAGGGTGCCACTAAAGCTAAAAGTCAAATTCTATAGGACCGCGATCTGACCAGCCATATTTTATGGAGCTGAATGTTGACCTACTAAAAGGCGACATGTCCAACAACTAAGCGTAGCTGAGATGCGCATGCTACGATGGATTTGTGGCCACACAAGAAGAGATCATGTCTGGAACGATGACATACGCGAGAGATTAGGGGTGACACCAATCAAGAAGAAACTTGTGCACCATTATTTGAGATGGTTTGGACATATCCAACGGAACCTCGCGGAGGCACTGGTTTGTAGCGGGGTAATAAGACAGACAGGTAATGGGAGGAGAGGTAGAGAAAGAGTAAACTTGACATGAGAGGAGTCTGTAAACAGAGATTTGAAAGATTGGAGTATCACAAAGGATCTAGAATTAGATAAGAGAGAGTGGAAGCTAGCAATTCATGTGTCAGAACTTTGATATTCGATTCCTTCTCTTTTATTGTCTTTTTGTCAGTTTTTTCTTTTTATTCACTCCTTTTCACTTTTTTGTGGGTTTTAGTGTTTTATTGTCTTTTCTCCTTTTTCTGTTCGGTTTTTTTTATTACCCTTCGTTTTCCCACTTCTTTTTCACTCTTGTTTTGTCTTTGTTTTCCAGCTCATGTGGGTTTCATCTCTAGCCTACCCCAACTTGCTTGGCACAAAAAGGCTTGGTTGTTGTTGTCCGTTGTGATTACATATATATTGCTTGCTGGTAATTTTTTTTTAAAAAAAAATTGACTTGTGGGGGGTAAGAGCTTGCTG
>VSTD030004394.1:0-10319 GCA_008808055.3 Sporobolus alterniflorus
GTGACGTCCCATCTGTCGATGTGGACGGTGACGACTATGACATTAATATGTGGGAATAAAGTTAGGTTAATGTCTATGACTGAGAATGTTATGGATATATGGGACCATTTGGTTTGGGTGATGGAGCCTTTGACGACAATGTGATTGACCTGTCTGTAATAGTCTCTCTGTTGCCTCTTGTTATCAAAATCGGTGTTGGAGCCTCCGGTAATTGTGAGAATTGTGTCGTGGGTGGGGAAACTGTCGGTTTGCTGCGGAGGCTCACGGATTTGTAGCGGAGGTGGGTTGGTTTCTAGTTTGGTTTGTTGGTTGGTGTTGTCTGGCATTGGATAGGTGATTTGCGGTATTAGCAGAGGATATGTTATTTGTGAAGTTGGCGAAGGCTGTGGATGATTGGTGGTGGTGTAATGATAAGATTGGTAATATGCCAGAGCTTGGCTATAGTTGCTTGGGTAAGTTTGTGATGGGTGGAGCAAAGGGATGGATGGAGAGTACTGGTTATGAGGCGGTGGCCATTGCATTGTGTGATTCACTTCTCTGGCTGATGATTGTTGTGAGGGATGCTTGGAGTCTTGCTCCATTTTTCTTTTGGACTCAAGGAACATGGGGCAGTCCTTTGTGCAATGGTCAGTTTTACTGCCATGGTACATGCAATACAGATGCTTGAAAGTGTATGGGCCTTGACCACGACCGTGGCATCAACCTGGCATGCCCCCCCTCTTAGGCTGTACTAATTTGGTCTGTAGTTGAAGGTCCTCTAGCTTCTTTCTTGCGGGGGTGGCCCGAAATTCTTTTCCCTATTCTCCAAGGTCCCACAGCCATCTGAGTCGATGCTATGTACTTGCTTGGGATAGCTGCGCTGATTATCATTGTAGCAAGGTGGCCTTGAGGCTTCGTCATGCTTGGATGCTTTTCTTTGCTGCCCGAGCTTGCGAAAGTGCAGGACCTTCCACTTGCTGAATTTGGTGAACTCGTCATAGAGCTCCGCAATTGTTTTCAGTCATTCCTTGACCAAGTGATTGTGCATGGATCTGATGCACAGAGCCTTGATAGCTTGAGTGATAACTTGATCGCCAGAAACTTTTGGAGCTTGTGCTTTTAACTGCAGAAACCTTCGGTAGAAGTTGGGCAATGTTTCCTTATCAAACTGAGCGCATGACAGGAAGTCTTCTTCTGTGCTGAGCTCCACTTGGAATCCTTGGAAGTTCAACAAGAACTTCTCTTTCAGCTGTTGCATTTTGGTGGGAGTCTCAAATACCAGTTTGCTGCGGCGTCTTCTAGGGGATGATGAGGGATTTTGTGAGAGTAGCTTCGTCCCCAACAGCTGAGGTGATGGCAGCTTCATAGCACAATAGGAATTTGCAGGGGTCTGTGTTGCCATGGTATTTGGGCGGTGGTGCGGCTCGGTACTGCGGAGGCTAGAATGATAGTTGCAGGTGGTTTGCCAGTGGGCTTTTTGGGTCTGTAGTGCCATATTGTGGCAGGGGCAGCTGGTGGCCAAGGGGGGGGGGTATTGTGAATGTGGGATTTGGATATGCGACAGAGGTGGTGGACATGGATTGGCATTGTATTGATTGTGTGGTTGTTCAAACAGAGGCTCTTGCATCTATTCCTACTGGTGAAGGATCTTGACGCTATACTAGAGCTCCGCGAGCCATGCTCGCTCTCTGTTTATATGTTGCCATCTGGCTTCAACGCACTGAGCTACATCCTGTCTTCGAGTGATAACTTCTTGTTCTTGATGGAATCTCACAATCTCTTGTTGAGCCCTGGCTAGCTCTGCCTCTTCTGTAGGTTCGCCTTCGAAGGCTTCATCTTTCCAATCTTCCACTTGAATTTGCTCAAGCTTTGCACATCCTTGAATGACTTGAATCAGCGAGGGTGCCCGCGGAGGCGATTGGTGTGGAGCACCTTCGTTGGTTTGGGTTGAGCTGGTGCCTCTGGCATTTTAGCTTGATCCTACTGCTGTGGTGGAGGTGTTGTTGGTTGGACGTAGCACTTGTAACACTCGCTTTTTGCATCATAAAATCTTCGCCAAGCTAGGAGTGCATTAGTTTGTATTTTTAGAAAAATAGCCTAAGAAAAAGATTTTCTCAATTTAATTTGGCTTAAGGTTGCATTCATGGCATGGCATATTGTATTTTCTAAAAATCCATGAGGATCCTAGAAGAATTTTGGAAAATCCTTATGTCAAAATTCCTCCTAAATCTCCTTGTATAAATTTCCAAAGCCTTGGTAAATTCAAAAATTCAATTTTTATTTCGAAAAAGTTTCCTCTTCATATTTTGGCCCAGTCGGCCCAGCCGCCCGCCGGCCTGTTCAGCCTTTCGGCCCAACCCATCGAGCGGCCAGCAGGCCGAGCCAGCCCACAGGCCGCGGATCCCCTTTCCCCCTCCCCTCTCCAACCCAAGCCGGCGCTCACTGCGCCGCCTCCGTGGCACGCCAACCGCGCCATGGGCACCGTCCCTCTCTCTCACCCATGCCATGGAGCCCCAATGACTGGCCCTTCCCCTTCTTAACTCGACCCCTCATCAATTGATCGTAATCACACCTCCTTGCCCTCTTGACTCCGGTAACCGGCACCTTCAAGCCGAGGCATTGACGTTGACCATGAAGCCTCGGCCCCTCGCCTCACCACTGGCCCCTATAAAAGGGTAGCCCCGACCCCGCTGGAGCACCCCACACCCCCAACTCTCCTCCTCCTACCCTCTACTGTGCTCGTGCCATCACCATTTTGAGTCGAAGCTCCACCGCCGGTGCGCCGCCTCCTCACCACCATCCAAGCTCCGGTGAGCAGTCCCCCGGTCGCGCCGCGTCGCCCTCTTCGCATTGCCACCCTCGCAGCAAGCCGTTGTTGCCTGGAGCGGCTGCTAGGCTGAGCTTCGGTGAGCTCCACGGTCGGCCATGGTGACCGGTTCACCATGGACCGCGCCCTGTGTGGTCCACCATCCTATGGACCGAGTCCATATGATTTTCTATTAAAAATGAATCCCCAGCCGAAAATGCTAGCCACTTTGCAAATAACCCCCTGCCTTTTTACAGAATCAAGCCACAGTCTACAAAAATTCCAAGAAGACCCCAGGTTTTCGAAAATAATTCCAGATATAGCCCTAGCCACTTCCAGAAATTATAAAAAGGTCCCCGCAACTTCTTTTCGTCATATCTTCGCAACCGTAACTCCGATTTCGGCGATTCTTGCGCCAAAATTCTCAGAATCACTTTCTCTTTCATCTTATGCATTCATTAACACATGTTTATTACATATTGATTGATTGTATGCTCGCTATTAGGTGATTTCGCTCCAGAGCAGCAACAATTCATGGGATTTCAAGATGATCTGTACGAGGACTCCGATCTATTCTCTCATGAGCAATGAGGCAAGTTACCTTGAACATTTTATGCCTATAGTTATTTTTATCTATCTATTCTATAGAATTAGAATTGCATGTAGGAAGTGTCTGTTTTGCGCACCTATGTTAGAGTTTGACTAGAATTGATTTATCATTCCTTAAAAACCCTAGAAGTAATTGGGTAGTCGTCATAGGCCTAGAATTGCTTAGCCTAGCATGTCCTGGTCTGAGTTTGGGTAGTGAGTATGTCCATCATTTAATACCTGTGTAACCCTGTCATGGTTATGGTTATCTTGATCCTTCTAGTGTGGAGAATAGGATTTGGGGTGACAGGATTGGAACTTGCCGGTGTGATACCGATGGTTCAAGGCTGTTGTCCGGTGCGATGCTAGAAGCATGTGGTTAGTTATCATACCCAAATCTAAGAACCAGTTCATAGAGCGACCACCCATGAAAATAGTACAACCATGAGCCTATATGGGTATGGCAAGGCCCAGTATGTGGTAGAGTTTAGTCTTAGCGTACCAATCAGCTATGCGGGGAAGCTGTGATGGTAGAACCGCTGGGATGTTCAGTGAAGCTACGATGGCTGAACCGTGGGATGGTGTGGGTACAGCTGCGATGGCTGGAACCTAAGGCACAAGAGGGGGTTTCTGGGTGGGTGCGATGCTCACATTGGCAGTGAAACCTCAGTGGGTATGTTACAAGCTAGATGAGACTATTGAACAGTCTTGTAGTGATTTTTCTAGCACACACCTCAGAAGTGTGTAAGGGTGCTCGTCGGTACAATGAGTATCCAGCTTTCCAAGGATAATCACGACTCATAGGGAGCGTGTACAACCTCTACAGAGTATAAAACTGTTATAACAACCGTGCTCACGGTCATGAGCGGCATGGACCCTCACATGATTAGTGAAAACCTGGTATGGGTTTTGTTAAGTTTTGGTTGGGTTGTGTCGATGTGGGTTTTATTAGGTTATGGGTCACTCACGGTGAGACTCTGTGATGCGATCGAGACTAGTTCTTTGAGGAGACGAGTTCGTTACTTGTTTACTAGATTGGTGAAGGCACAGGTTTTGCTATTGCTTTCTGCGAGTCAAACCAAGGTCTAGCCTTCCTTGGTATTAGCCTCCATGTCAAACTTTCCCTCATACTTGTGAGTAGCAACCATAAGTCTACTCAACTTGCATGCATTACTGTTTAGATGGACTCGAGGAGTGGAGTCAAGATTTTCAGCCTAGTCCCGAAGATGATTGTTAGGCAGGCCTCTCCATCGGTCGATGCCTGTGAAGGCTCATGCTACGCATAGTTTTTCTGCTGCCATAATGTATTTTCTCCAGACCCATGGGTCATTATGTAAGAGATAATTACTCTGTATTATTGAACATGGCACATGTTTATCATATTGTTGTTGTACGTGTGATTCGAACATCCTAGACACACGTATGGAGGTTTCGTTTCCGCTTTCTTGGAATGGGGTATGACAGCACTTCAACTTCTGGGATATCACCGAAGGTCGAGTGCTCTAATCCTTTGGTGATAGTAGAGAGGATCTGAGTGGGTGGTAGGTCTTGGGTGGAGGTTTGGAGCGGAGCTTCGTCTATATGGGGATGTTGACTCATTCGTCTAGGTGGCATTGTCAGGGTCGTTTTCGAGCTTAGAACATGATGGGCGCCAGATACTTGGACTTAAAAGCCAGAGGCTAGTAAGTCCTAGACACGGTGGTGAAGGGTGTAGAACGAAGGTGTGAGCAGGAATAGTAAATGCAAGCAATAACTCTTCCCAGGTGTCCCATCAACGAGCACCTAGGGTCTATTTATAATGGCAAATCAAGGGTCTCTATTATAATGTCCGTAATGCCCCCGTCCAACCACTATGTTACAACTCAACACACGCACAGGGTCATTATGAACTTTTATGATCAACAACTATTTCCATGCCCAACCAATCATGAGTTGACGCATGTCCTCTGTCAGATCGGCTCCATCCAATAGCCTCCAACGTGACCCGATGACGATCCTGAGACCTCCGTTGATTGGCTCCATCTGGCAGCCTTCGATGACTTGCAGCCTCTAGCGCGACTCGTTGATGATCCCAAGACCTCCGCCTGCCTCAAGGACGACCGGGTCTCCGGTCAAATCGGGACTTCATTACCAGGTGAGATCACCTCCGCCTGCGAAACAACTTCCGAAGGTGTGTTAACAATTGGATTAATAATGAAGGTCTGTGCGTGGGGTGAGCTTCATTGGGGAACTCCCTGTGGCCTTCGGCCCGCATCCCCAACACCGATAATAGAGTTCACCTTGATTTCATATCGGTTGCACAGGCATTTGTGGATGCTCCTCTAACCCGTTTATCGCATATTCATTAGATTCATTCCATCTGCAAGGGAGTGCCCATTGTATTTACATCTTCCTGATGGGAAGCTTTCAAAACTAATGCATCTATATCCCCAGTAAGTGCTACTGTAACTAGCTGCTAAAAAGAAGTACCACTACTCTTTTTCTGTTAGCCATCTTGCTATTAACTTAACAATGTATCCTTCTAAACAGATGTGGGGAAGTGCTCCTGTACGTATCCGGGCAGCCATTGGTTCCACCACACGCGTGCCAAAGCGCACAATACACTTTGCCTGCTCTCTCTCTCTTCGGAGAAATGTTGCATTTTTCACTTGTAAATTCGTTTATGTATTCCTTTTCTCTAGGGAGCCATTTAGCATCATCATGTCCTGTCTTTCCTGTGGAGAAAGAGGCTATAATGAATGACTTCATTCAACTGGAACCACAGTCCAATTTATTTGAAGCAGTGACTATGATGGAAGGTGATGCTTCAGCTTATTAGTGATCAGTTGAAACCAACATTATGTTTATATGAATTTATTTGTTTCAAGTATATCAGAGCATCTCTGATGCTCAAGGCTTGCATACAACTGCTAGCCAAAAATTAACATCATGTTCTTATAATTCAGAGGGATTTTTTCGTGCATCTGCAATTGAGACTATAGCATTAGTATTTTGGTGAAACAATCACTCATTGTATGTACTGAGTTATGGGTTATAGTATGTTATATGATACTTTGTTATGGTCTATATTGCTACAATTCTTTTCTAGTATAATAGATGTATCATCTTTATAGGTACCCTTGATGGATTCACATTTGATTCTTTGGTGTTCAATTCAAGAGATTTCCGTTTGCTTCTGATTCATTTTCAGGATGCTGAATCAAAGCGAAAGGAATATGTTTCGATCTGGTATGTGTTTCGCAGGGGAAGAAGCAGTTCGACATGGATCCTACCATCGGCCCCTTCGGTACTGAGATGGCCATTGTAATCGTATAATTGATCTGTTATGTTCTTTTTCCTTAAATTTGAGATCGGTATCTGTGGCAACGCATAGGTATACAACTATTACAGAGAGACATGTAAGAAACCATGAGTTCAGCAATGATACCACTTTCGGGTGAGAGATCATATGCACTTGAGCTGGTCGCGCTTGTTGTACCATGACTGCATCAGTCTCCATCACAATCCGGCCAATGCCCATCTCTCTTCGCTTTCACACCATTAATTTAGCTTGAAAAGGACTCGTGAGGTAATGCAGTGCAGCCTAACCCTTCCTGCACATGGTCATCATCTCTCTGACGGACTAGCTCTTCATCCCACATTCCACAGTAGCCTTATTAATCAGCTCAGAAATCCGTCTAAGAAGTGTCGACCCCTCGGGGTGATCGGTCATCGATGACACCAGCTCTGTGGTAGCCACGGATCTGCCCATATATCCAAGCTGCTTCCATTTCCCACTCTGGTCGACTACGCCATCTTTCAGCAGATCAGTGCCTTTTAGAATGCTTCTCCATATATAAGATATGCCATCCTTTCCTATCAAAAAAAAAGATATGCCATCCTTCGGTACAGCCTGCAAACAGCACCCGTTTGGGTAGTATTTTGCTTTGAGTACTTGTGAACATAATGATTCTGGATTAGCTAAGAGCCATCATGCTTGTTTTGCTAACACAGCAATATTAAACTGGTGAACAATATTCCTATCAGGCCTTTGTCCCAATAAAAATCTTGATGAGCAATGTGTAAAACAATTTACAACCGCTCAAGAGGTTTGACTAATGAGGAGCATAAAGATGTTGGAGGCTATGGCCCTGAAGATAAGAAAGATGGTGATGGAGCATCGACACAGGGTGATTTCTAGCACAACTGAAAAACCGATCAGATCCGTCTTCCAAACTGGTCATACCGGTTTCTGCAGATCAAGTTTCTGCAAGGTGGTGTCGAGAGGAAAAGCAGGGTGTGGTTCATATCAAGGTTCCATGTGTCTCCAGTATATTTGATGTACACTTTACAAGTATTGTCGTTGTTTTTTAACACCGGCTAGTAAGATCAATGTCACGTAGTTCATCCCGATGACCTAGCTACCAAGACAAAAAGATTGAGAGACAACATGAAGTCTAATGCTAATATAATGGTCACTTCTAAAGTATTAGACCCAAAATACTCAAGCAAAGGTACATCTAAATTGGTAGATGAAAAATCTGAACCACCATTTGTTTGTTTAGCCTTAATGTCATTTACACCAAAGAATCGGCTAAAGAAAAGAAAGTATATGTTTGATTTGACTCTGTGTGATGACATATTTGATAGCTTGTTAGAGCATAATTTTCTTAAGATTTTTTTATCACAAAGGCATACCATCACTTGAGAAACTTGAAAGTCAGAGTGTATTGCAAATGACAACTCTTTTGATCATAGTACAAAAAATTGCAATACATTTTGTCTAATAGTCCAATCAACCATTGATAAAGGACGATTGAGTTTTGCAGATGCACATGAGGATGACAAGTTAGCTTCGATTGGTCATGATGATGAAATATTGTCAAATTAGCTATCACAAGTCAATTCATGCAAAACTGAAAAATTGATTGTTCATGATATTAGTTTAGTACTCTGAGAGGAAACATCATGTGCTAGGGACCGCAAAATACCCCACATATGGTTCATGACCAATTTGAAACAAATTGATTAAAATATAAGTTTTTAGTTTCCAAACCGATCACGGGGCATGTGGACTCAGAGGCGTACACTTGTGTTATCGTGTGCGGCACGAACCCGAGGATGACACACATTGCGAGACACTGGAGGTGTGCAGGGGTTTGTCAAATGGTTGTGGAAAGGTCCTAAATATACTATCTCACCTATTAGAGCCCTATCGTCATTTCCACATCATTATCAACATTTTTATTTTCTAATAATATGATATCTTTCTTAATAACATGATTTAGGGTCTGTCTGTTTGAGGTTATAATTTTTGTCTTAAATTTTAAAAAATAGTCTCTAAACCAAGTTATAAGACATAAATATACTACTCCTTGTTGGAGATGCTCTCATGAACAACGTCCAATTTCGAACCCTACACTAAACAATGTGCATCCTATTTTTAAAATTCCAGTGTCAAGTTACTATTATTAAAATTATGTATTTTTAATTACTAAACATAAAAAATCGGCTTGATTTGTTCCAACTCATTCAACACATTATTTATAATTAAAAAGTAATTAGTTCTGCTATGGTATTTTTAGGGTACCTAGGAGGTACCTGGGGGGTACGTAAGGTTTCCTTTAATCTCAGTCATTAATTTTTATTATGTCATTAATAAATTAATAATTTTGGTACCTGGTTCACACTAATTTGATACTAGTCCACCACTTAAAGTACCTCTCAATATATATCTCTATTTTTAACCATTAGATTTAGATAAATGAATGACTCACGTTGATTATACACACTGTAGCAAAACTCAAGAGTAATACATCAAAAAAAAGAAAACATATAAAAAATAAAGCCCACTTTACTCCTTCTAAATTTGGCCCAAGTCCAAATAACCCATAAAATAAAAGTTTAGTTCACTTTACTCTCAATTTTTGCCAAAGCGGTTCACTTTCCACCTTCTCTCTTCAATCCAAAACAATTTTGCTAACATGTACTCAAGTCAATGCGGTTTTGCTGACTCAACTTGGATGCACATGCATTTCCAAGGTGGTTCTAGCCATCCTCGAGGATCTTCAACCAAGAGTTTGCCCTAATTGCTCTCCTTTTTTCTTCATAATGACACAATCATCCTCATCAATCTCTATCAGGTGTAAAGTGAACTTTATCCTTAAAATGAACCAATTTTTAGTTTAGATGTTATCTGAACTTGACCCAAACTTGAAAGGAGTAAAATAAACTTTATCCTTAAAAAATAGCTAACAGATAAGACGCTTTGGACACGAAGAAGAGACCGTGACTTGTGTAAGGCCTTGCGCAGAATTTTTTTTGGCCTTTTTAAATCAATTTTTGAGAAATGAATCCGTCCAAATTTTTTTCCAAATCTGGTCCTTTTGAGTTACGCCAGCTCGGTTGGTGTGACTTATGAAGGAGTCACGCCATGTACACTGGCATGACTCAAGGGGCTAGCTCATGCCTGTTCATCGACATGGAGCCACGTAGGCTTAAATTGCACCAACCAGTGCGGCGTGACTGAGTCACGCCCTCTGCTCCGGAGCGACTGATAGCCCAACCGCCTTGTGCCACATGTCCACCAGTCATGCCAGAGCAGTTAGCGTGACTCAGTCACACTGCACTGGTTGGCGTGATTGGTGGGAAATTTGAACTAGCGCGCGCCCTTCTTCCTTCTCTCCCTTCTCTCTTCTCTTTTTCTCTCTTGACTTCTCACTCACACACATGCGACCGCCACCACCTCATCTTGCGCCGTTGTCGCTCGACTTGGTTTGGTCGCCGTTCATGAGCTACTCCGATCCTCGTCCTCCCTAAAGGTTGCTCTCCACTTCTAACTGAGTAGATTTGTCTTTAACGTAGTGTATAAAGTAGGTTAGGGATTTTAGAAATATTTAGGTTATGGTGTGATTTAGTTAGAATCGTAGTATTTTGGATCATAGTTTATACTAGATTTACTCATATT
>VSTD030004395.1:0-10318 GCA_008808055.3 Sporobolus alterniflorus
TATTAAGCACCCCTTCTTATTTAGGCTATTCCTAGTGCAAAGTATCATACTCTAAATTTCAAGAATGTCATGTCAGCCCGACCTCCCCCCGCGAACCGAGATATCATGGGCTGGCATAATAGAGGTACCTTCACGTGATATTTCATCTAATTTATCAATGTCGGGCCACAACTCCCTAATGCTCGGACTAGAGTCTCCGGACATAACCGCAATAATTTCAACATCTTGGGAACTAGCTCCAGAAGAAAAAGGGATAAATCATAAGAACTAGATTTTTTGGCAACTTCGCCACTGGGCGTGTCCACATAAATAATATCTAATTCCCACACAGGTCTGGACCCGTGTGGAACCCGCCCAGGTTAATACATCATTTAAATCCCACAAAAATCACTCATTCGTAAATGAACCCGCTCCCAAGCACTCACACCTCCGGAGCAGCAGTCGCATTGCTCGTGAGAGCCTCCGCCGATACTTTCGCTTCTACCTCGATACCATCACCAATTGTCTCAGTAGCGGAGGCCCCTCGCACAGAAGTCTCCGCTCGCATGCCATCTCCACCCACCTCGATGCCCTCATTGATGTGATCACCTCTGATGCCTTCATCAGCTCTGGGCTGGTCAAGAACAAACAATTAGACGACACACATAAATGTACCTATAATGATTATATACCGAAGCTCACCTGGTTCTCTTCCTCGATCTTTTCCATACAGTATGGCAGATCATGATTAGTCCACCAATTCTTCACGAGCCTGTCCACTATCCGGCCAGTTTCTGCGGTGAAATTTTGAAGGACCGAAGCATCGCAGGAAAGAGACAGACTTTTTAGCTCTAGCAGATGCTCGCACCCTTCCCCCGGAAGCATCTGGAAAACATCAACGAGAGCATAACAAGTAATATTCTCATTGCATTCCATGAAGTCTGTAGGCATCATCGTGGCCTCCGTCTGAAACCACTCAAAGAAGTTAGACAACGAGGCATTTGTAGGGAATTTGGCACTTCTACCCTGAGACTAGCCACGGAAGCCTCCGTATCGCGTCGGAGCTCGGCCAACTTCTTGTGAACAAAATCCTGAAACTGCTACAGCTTCGTGGGCTCAGTCTTTTGCACTTCCGCATTATCCTTCACCACAGCATCATGTGCAGTACGGGCATTGTCCAAGTCTTTTTTAAGACCCTTGTTTTCAGAGGTTAGAGCCTGCTCACGATGCTCAACCTCCGCCAACTTCGACCGAGCAGCGTCAAGCTCCACGCACAATTGGGCATTGGCCTCCTCAAGCTCCGCAACGCGAGAAACTTGCCGTGCCTCTGCAGACTGCTCGGCAATCTGAGACTTTGTCAAGTACAGTGCCTAGAAAATCAAAGAATGAGACAAGACATTGCCATTTAAAAAAAACTTCTGCATAACTTACACGTTCCAAACAATCGAGCAAGGCTGTCATCGCCTTGTGCACCTTCGCCGACCACTAAAGCACTAGCTTCAGTATTGCTGATACCTAAAACAACCATCAACAAAGAGTTAAAACCTCTTTCACTAGCACAAACGTGACGGTGCCAACAAATCTCAAGTAACCTATCGAAGCTCCAGCAGCGCCAATGGGCGTGGCTACAGGAATGGAAGCTTCAGGGTTAGATCTCACCCCCAAAGTTGATGGAGATCAAACTCGACGCTCTGGGGATTGATCGCAAAGACCCACCTTCGATTGAACCTCGGGCGCCTGATCACGTGGTGACGATTCCTGAGTCCCCTCCCAAGATATGGTAGCTAGAGCCCCAATAGCCGGAACGAGGCACTTCTTAGCGGATGGGGTAACCTTCTTCGCCCTGAGCACGGTTTTAGAGCTTGCGACATTTTTATCGATTTTAGAGCCTAAAGTGCCGAGCGAATCTAATGAACCACGGGCTTTGGGTGTAATGCATGTCGCGGTCGCTGAAGCAATTGCACGGGGCACGATACCCTTGCTCAGCTTTATGGATTTGGCCGCCAAGATATCCACATCCGATGGCCATTTCACACCACCCTTTGCGCGCACCCCGGAGACCTTCGCAAGCTCCATACCCTTCCTCTCAGGCGCCTTTGGACGCTTCACCAAAACCTTCCCGCTAGCTTCCGCTTTTCTTTTCTTCAAAACTTTTGTAGAGACGGGCGCAGAATGAGCCCCGTAGGCCACCCATGCGAGCTTGAGCACACGGTTCAAGTGGCCATTGTTTAGAAGACCACTGACGCAAGCCTCATGCTCCGCACATGTGTAACTTTCCACAATATTTCTAGCTTCCTGCTCAACCCTCGCTAGGAAGCGAGCATCATCTTCTTCATCTTCGTGAGACAAGGGAAATCTAGGCAGAGGGACCTTGAGCTTCAAGACCGGACTCAAGCCAACTTTTACATGCTCAAAACTAACATCGTCAGGCAACAGCCAAACACCGCAAGACACAAATTCCTCCACAGCATGCCGACCTCCAATATTTTTGGAGGCCCACACGAAAGCAAAATCTATTAAGTCTTCACCAGAATTTTCAATAGAGAGCTTCATGCAGAAATTCAGATACCTCATGTGCGACTGGAGAGCATGGACGGATTTCCCTCCCCGTCGACAAACATGCAGTGGCACCTTACAGTAAAACCAGGCCTTCGACCACGACTGGCAATTTCTTCTTGATAGCCGAAGCGAATCCCACCTCCCCACCCCGCTTTGCATGGAAGTTAATAATGCCAAACTACTGAAATTTCTTGAAGCCGTCAACAGCAACCTTCTTTGGCTAATAATGCAACTCATAGTGCTTAGTAAAGCCATCTCTACTAGGCTCCTCACCGAAGCTCAGCACAGCCCAAAAATACTTAGACAGCTGGACAATAGCATTCGGGGTCAGCTGATGCAGCTGCACCTGAAACTTCAACAGAATTTCTGTGAAAGCAGGATGAGGTGGCATGCGAAGCCCCACCATGAAAAATTCCTCAAAGACAACAACCTCATCGTCGTTCAGCTCTAGGACAGTTTCCTCCCCTAGCTCATGAGCGGAACCTTCAGTGAAATACCTCAGAGATTCCAACTGCCAGATGTGCCCCACGAAATCGAAGACATCCTGAAGTCGTAGCTCCGCGCAAGCTCGCGTAGGTTCATGGCGTCCTCAGCTACAGCTTTGGCAACATTGTTGGCCGCTCCCACCGAGGAGGAATCAGACGAAGAGCTAGCCATCGAAGCCTCCAGCAAAAAGGGCCTTCAACACATCACCCACGATATCAATAACAGGTGAACCCTCTCCCTCCATTGCCCAAACCAACAACATGCGGAGCTCCAAACAAATTCGTAGCAACAAAGGTGAAATCGCGAGAGCAGGAGTTAGTGCAGCAAGCAAATGAGAGGTAAAAATCAGGGTTACCCTTCAGGCGCTATATATAGAAGGTGGGGCAAAAATGGCCCCGATAATCACGCCGTGCCCCGTGCTCAGTAAAAGGGCAAACAGAATAAAAGGTCGACTGGGCTGGGAAGCCAGCCCAAGCAGCCCAAGTGGCGCCGGGACCCTTATACGACATTACAAAGTTAGACTTTGGGTTTTGACAACCAGACGTTCAAAGGCGAGGGTAACGCTTTTCAGCAGCGGAGCGAAGAACAATCGATCATCAAAACCCTAATCACATCTAAACTAGCGAAGGTTCAATCCTAATGAGTGAGGGTGACGCTTTTTGGGGAATCTCCTCGCAAGAATCGCAGGATCAGCTCATCAGGATTGAAACTCGCCTGCGAGGGGCTACTATTGGGGATGTGGGCCGAAGGCCATGGAGATTCCAAAATCAAGGCTCACCCTCGGATGAAAGTCCCGATGAACCTTCTCTTCGGAACGAATGACCACACATACATGCACGTTCGCTCCACTTTTGCAGGACCGGGTCACCACGACGAAGCCCAGATGCAGCCGAGTCGAAGGTCATCTACGTGCTGGAGGTCATCACCGTGTTGGAGGATTCAAGGTAGCGAAGGGGGCCGAGTCGGATGTCACCAATGCGTTGGAGGTCCTCCCGACCGATGATGCGGAGGAGGATAGACACGTGTCGCATTCTCATTTATGGGTCACAGAAATATTTGTAAATTTTAAAAGACTGTAATGACCCTATGACTGCATGGTGACAGGTTATGGTAGGTGAACAGGGACATTACAGATATTGTAATATTCACCTGTAACTACCCCTATAAATAGACCCTCCAGGTGCGCATTGATGGGACACCTAGGGCAGACATTGCCATTTATTGTCTTCCATCTCTCATTCTCACACCTTCGCATACATATGTTCATTCTCGTGTTTGGGAATAAATAGCTTCAGCTATTTATCCCAGCATTTGGCGTCCACTGTGTTCTAAGCTCAAAAATAGCCCTAACGATGCCACCAAGGAGATTCAGCCAGTGTTTACACACAAACGAAGCTCCACCACAAAAACCCACCAATCAGTCAACCCAGACCCTCTCCACCATCGATGGAATAATTCCAGAGCATCCTAACCTCAGACATATCCATGAAGCACAACCCCACTAGCCAACCCATGCCTCCACCAGCGCAACAGGGTCAAGCCAAACCAACGGAGCCACTACTACAAGCCACACCATGGGAGGGGCCCCGCAGCAATCACCACCGCAAGCACCTTCGCCAATACAAGTGCTCCCAGGCGACGCAAAGCTCAGTCAGGTACAAATTGATGATTGGGATGAAGAAGCCAAAGAAGAAGAAGCAGAAGCAGAGGAGGAAGAGCTAGCAAGATTTTAGCAAGAAATCAAAAGGCTCCGGCAAGAACAAGAGTCTATATTGAGAAGGTAGGTTGCAATGCAATGCGCCGAAGCTTGCAGGCAAACCATCAACAGGGAGCGAGCGAGGCTCACAGAAATGCAATACAACTTGGACATCCTCCCCAGCAAGGGCACGAAGCTCATCCGCATAACCAAATCCCTCACCAACCACCTCCACCACCACCATCTCCACCGCATAACCAAATCCCTCACCAACCATCTCCACCGGTTCCACCGCACAACCATCTCTTCCAACCACCACTTCCACCGCAGATGGGCACCATATATCCCAAAAGCCCACTGGCCAAACATTTACAACTCGTGTCATGGCCCCTACATTACATAGCAGCGTCACCACCAAAATACCACAACAACACTAACCTCCACAAGTTTTTTATGTGCTACGAAGACGCCATAGCTTCGGCTGAAGGCGATGAAGCCACCCTCGTGAAATCCCTAATCATCTCCTTTGGAAGACGCGGCCGCAAATTGGTATTCCAAACTCTCGCCGTGGTGTATTTATCTTGGTAGCACCTGAAAGACAAGATTCTCCTCAACTTTATTCAGTATTTATTCGGCTATTTATCCCAACACATACACCTGGGCTGGTTTCATCCCAGCTTCCCTTATATGGCCAATTAGTTGTATATCCACTTCTATAACTTGTCGTTGGGACCTCGGCTTATGCGACTTGTTTGGACTAGCAAGGTAATGATTATGATCAAGTACTACCTTTTGCACTATCCAAACCCCCTCTCTGCTAACACTAAACTGAACACGGGCATTGCAACATGTCCTTGTAGTGTCCTTTCATGGCTCAATATTTTTTTGATGTCCTTTGCTACTACACACTATATATTTCTGAGATATAGTTTCATCTTTTCGCTTTTTTTGCCAGCTATTTCGAATACTGAATCCAACCTTGGCAGCATAGTCATTGTACATTTCATCAGCTTTTTTCTCGGATTCGAAAGACATTCAACTTCCGAACGATCAAAGTTGGCCGACTTTATCAGTCACATGCTGCGCAATGAGTTTAGAATTAAAGTTATTTAACTACAAATCCACAATATGATTACTATGGGGATAGTTTCCTGACAAAAACTCACGTTGACACAAGCTCTTGAAAACCAACAAGAAAAAATAGCACAAATTGGTAGAAGATACACACACCTGTGTTGCATGGTTATCACCGGCATGGAAAGAACCAACAACGGTTTTACCATAAACATCGTTTGCAAAATCATCTCCAGTGGCGGCATGAGTACAAACTCGTGGGTCTTCCTCCATGCCGACTGCTAGTGCTAGCTGGTAAGGTTGCAATTTGATCACGTGATGCGTGCCTAGCAACAGCCTGATCGGGTGACTGTTGGAGACCAATTTGTCGCGCAGCGCTTGGCTCGTAGTGGCTTGATCGCAGGAGGTGCCGATCTGTAAAATTATTTATGTGAGATTATATTGATTGAGAAAACTAGACTACTCATCCATGCATATGTAGGTATGGTATGATTGAGGATGATGGAACAAATTAGAACACACTCACGAAGAAGCTAACAGATGAATGCGTTGATGCAGAGATGTGGCCTCCGTGAAACTGCAGGCCGATCGATCGGCAGCCTGGTGAAGAAGAGCCGCCGCAGCCGCGAAGGTCCGTGTTTCCGTCGTGGAGAGTTGCCAATCCTGCGAGCCGCGAGTTTGCGAGTCAAAAAGCCTCGATTCCAGCCGGAGGAGGCGGACCTCCGATCCGCAGGTGTCCACGCGTTTGCGAGTTTGCGAGTCAAAAAGCCTCGATTCCAGCCGGAGGCAGCGAGGCAAGCGCTGCGCAGGACAGAAGCGAAACGCAACGCACCTCCGCCCGCTCCTCTTTCCCTCGCTCCTCCCGCTCTGAGCTCTCTCTCTCTCTCTTACTCCCGCCACGGCGCCCGCATCCACTCCAGCCCAGATCCCGCCGTCCCAGAAGCAGTAGCACCCCCGCCCAAACCCCTACCCCATCCCATCCGCCCCCTGCCTCGCTGCCTCCGCCCGCCGTCCTAGACTAGCAAGTCGGCTGCCCCTCTCCCTCTCTCTTCCCCTCCCACCTCCCGTCCCGCCCGCCATGGCCGGCCCGACCTCGTCCCGCGGCGTCGCCGTCGACCGGTTCTACAGCCCGCCCCACGTCCGCCGCCAGCAGCAGGAGGAGATGCAGCAGCAGCTCAAGGGGACGGCGACCCAGGGCCAGATGCCGGCTTCCCCTGCCGCCGCCGCGGCCGTGACGCCGAGGGACGCGAGGCAGAGGCCCCTGCCGCTGCCGAGTCAGGGGGCGCCGGAGACGGCCGTCCCAGCCAAGGAGGTGGACAGGCGGCCGGAGGCCCCGTCGTTGCCGTCCAAGCCCTCCACGAAGGCGATGGCGGAGGCGCCCGCGGCCGCACCGGCGGTCGACGAGGTGGGGAATCTGGAGAGATTCCTCCGCTCCACCACGCCCACCGTGCCCGTCCAGTACTTGCCCAAGGTCACAGGCTTCCTCCTCAGATTCCGTTTCGTGGACCACTTGACCGCCTGCTTACTTTACCACAATCGATTGAACTCTATTCGTTGCGTGCGCTGCTTGTTCTGACTGTGCGAAGAGACGTCTCTGTCACAAACACGTAGTGACGCGTATTTTGGTTGTTAGATTTCGACTGGTAATAGCGTGAGTTATTCATGTACTGCTTGTTATTAGGGTTGGGGAAAGTTTGGGAGCCCTGGCTGTGAAGGAACTTTCATTCTTTTCATTAGAGCCCTCATATGTGCACAATCTACACTCCGAATGCATTTATTTCCAACAATTTAGGCACAGCGTATGTTGGGTAACTTCTGATTCCTAACAACATTGCTTGCTGCATATTAGACACGCTAAGGTCCTTGTGCCGTGGTTGCAAAGGTAGATAATGCTGGATTCATCTTCTGGACCTCGGGGCAAGTTGGCAATAGCTTCTGCCGTAGCAGATGTTTGCTTCTAGTGATTCTGGGAGCGGCCAATTGGGGGAGTTTTTATAATCTGAGGGTCAAATTTTACTGTACTTTTCAATGACATCAATATACCTATTCCAAATCTAGCTGCTTAAGTACTCGTGTCCCTGTGACATCTGATTCCAAATCTTGCAGAGTTTCATCTGAAACATGACCATACCTGCTCCTTGCATCCAGGTGTCTGAATCACTCAATATTCTTGGTCCAGTCATAGGGTTATCCGCATCTGGATCAGGAAAAACACCTACTCTCTAAAATGAATCTAGTTGCTCAGGACAATTATGGTCAGTGTTCTAAGAGTTATATAAATATTTTGTTGAAGAATCAGGCAGTTTTCTGTTTCTTAGTTTCCACTATATGAGTTTGTTTATGCTGGAGTATCGTATGCATGCAGACGAGCACGAGGGGGTGGAGGAGCAGTGATGTTATGAATTCACCACCGTACTTCTGCCTTGGAGATCTCTGGGATGCTTTCAAGGAGTGGAGCTTTTATGGAGCTGGCGTCCCCCTTGTGTTGAATGGCAGTGATTCTGTGATACAGTATTATGTGCCGTACCTTTCTGCCATACAGTTGTATGCAGACCCATCAAGACTTTCTGCAAGGAGCAGGTAAGATCATGTTTCAGATGAACTTTTTCTTTGTGCTGATTATTTCTTTCAGTTTGCTTCAACTTTTCTGTCCTTTGGTAATTTTATGGGATGAATGGAACAAACCCAAAAATGGCATGGTTGGTGAAACATTATAGTTTGTGCTGAAGCTTTCCTTGATGTTGTATTGCAGAGCTGCACTTCTCTTATTGCTTGTACAAATGCTGTAGACCACCTTGAAAACCAGGCGCACCCATTTTAGTAATTTACACATCTGTTGGACTATAGTATAAGAGCCCCCCTCGCCCCTTCCATATTACCTAGGTTTTATGGTTGGACTGGCTGAGGGAGGGTCCTCTAGCATGGTACCAGAGCCGAGGTCTTGAGTTTAATTCTCCCCCGTCACGTAATTTTCTGCTGCGCGTATTCCACCCTCACTAACGTCCGCTGGGTCCGTAGGCACGACCACGCCTGAGCGAGAGCAGGCAGCGCCAACAGCCGTGGCTCGCACGCAGGAGGGGGAATGTTAGACTATACTATAAGAGGCCCCCTCGCCTCTTCTATATCACCTAGGTTTTATGGTTAGACTGGCTGAGGGAGGGTCCTCTAGCAACATCAAACATGTATAATACAAAAGATTTAACTTTCGGACTTAAATGATGTTTTCATCTAGGATATATATATACCTCAACTATATCTGGTTTCTAATGTTGACTTTGATTATTAGAGTTTGATCAGTTTGGAACAGCAATGTCTATTGATACTTGAATATGTGATACAACTTTGACATTTGAGCGAATTTATATTGTCACACATCTAAAGTTGCATAGTAAATGAAGCACAGTTTGTTAATCGGTTCATATTTCGATACAAGATGTATCAACTCCAGAATGAATCCTCTGGGAAACTGCAGCTTGGCTTATCGGATCTTAATGGGGCATGATTTTAACTTATTTCCAAGGAAAACGTGGTTTAGTTGACCTTCTGGCTTGATCATTTACTGTTGTGCAACGTTTTTTCCATGAAAATATGCCAAATATGTTGAACTAAAGAAGTAAAAATTGATTGTTCAGATATCTTTCATAGTATGATTTTTTCTTTACCTCTTGCAACTTTATAGTTCAAAACCTTTTCTTAGTGAACTTTCTCGCTTACTTAAGGCATCCTTGGGAGGAAAGTGATGGAGAATCTATGGATACTAGCAGTGAAAGTAGCAGTGAGACTGATGTTGACCATCTAAGACGCTCGTCTCTGGAAGCTTCGCGTCGATTGGAGGGTAGTTTTCAAAGAGATGATGGTGAAAGGCATTTGCCATCCACTCGTCCCACATATGAGTATCTCGAGACAGATCCACCATTCAGTAGAGAACCGCTAACAGATAAGGCAAGTTATTCTTGTAATTTAAATGAAAACTAAAAAATGTGACAGTAACATGCTTGCTGATGCTTTATTGTTTATGTTGCATCAGGTGTCAATTCTTGCAAGTAAACATCCAGATTTGAAGACATTCAGAAGTTGTGATCTGTTGCCAACCAGCTGGATGTCAGTTGCATGGTATGTCTCTGAATTCTCATTTTTCTGCTAAATGTGCTGCTTCATTGTCATCGATGTTTGAAATTTTCTATTTCTTAGCAATCTTCCTACGATGCCAGTTAATTGTTATTTATTTTATTCCTTTTCTCGACTAATTTGACCTCTATGTCCATTGCCACCATCCTATAATGCTTAGGTTCTTATCAATAGAATACCTACAATATGATAATCATTATTGTCATTTTTTCTATGCTGGCTCAAAAAGAGGACGAATACAAATGGAGACTCGTTAAATTTCAATTAATTCAACTTTCATAGAAGAGCTATACTGTAACAACGTGCTGCCATGATTCCGCATATTGGTTTCATCCTGGGGCTTAAAATTGCAGGTATCCCATCTATAGAATCCCAACTGGACCAACACTCAAGGAT
>VSTD030004396.1:0-10318 GCA_008808055.3 Sporobolus alterniflorus
CCGGTTTGTACTTGTCACCGATGAACATATATGGCACCCAAGTTGACTTTGATAAGCCTCTTATATTCATTGGTGAGGCCACATCATCAACGAATATATGTGACTTATATTCATCGGCGACGTGTGGCAGGGTTGATGTGGTACGACCCGCCTATATTCATCGGATAACCGCCAGTTTTGTTTCTCGCGTTTTTTGACCGGCCGTTCAAACTTAGTCACGTCGTGTTTCCTTTTTCTTTGTGCCACCGCCTCGCCCACGCATCCCGCAGTCACTGCCGCCCATTGCTCCTTGCGTTGCCACTACTCGGTTGCACCCGCCTCGCCCGGAGGCCGTCGCCGCGCCTGGCTCCACCCCCGGCGCCACCAGTTGGACGATGCCCACCCTGACCTCAACCTCCATCAGCTCGATGACCCCGGCCTCCCCACTGAGCCCGGTGCCCGAGCAGCCTCCACCGCTCAACGTCGCCCCAACTGGCCTCCACAGACCACCGCCACCCTGATGGGCCTCCATCACCCCGATGACCAACAGCGTCGACCGCCCCCAAGCAGCCTCCACATCACCCAATGTTGGCAGCTTAGAGAAAAAGGTTTTGAACTAAATCCTATTAAAGGTTGAACTAAATTTAGGCTTGAACTAAAATCCACTTATTTAGGTTTGAACTAAAATCCATTTATTTAGGTTTGAACTAAATTCTATTTAGGTTTGAATGTTAGGTTTGAATCTTAATTTGAATGGTAGATTTGAATGTTAGCTATGAATTTCAATGTTAATTTGAACCAAATTCTATCAATGTAGTTAATATTTGAACTAAATTAACCTTATTTAGTTAAGACCACAGGCGTGACCCCGCTTTTTATAGAAAGCAAAGTATGCTGGGGTACATGAGGTGTGTCTTTTGCACCATAAGATGCAACACAGAAGTTCTGCTCCTATACCGAGCAGATCAAACGAGAGTTTGCTACTATATAGTTCCTTTACATCAGGCCCACACCTAGGTACCATTCATCAGCATCAAAAGGAACTAGAACCCCTCTCGCACTGGTATCATCCAAAAACTCTAGACCCCTCTAGCATCGCTTTGTTTTTCAACCCACGCTCGTCATCGCCAGCTCTTCAGGCACTTGAGATTTGAGCTCTTTGACCATCTGTTCCAATGCTGTTCTGTCCGCACCTGAAGCCACCACTATCCAATGCTGCAAAAAGGAAATCAATTGAAAGATCCTAGCACGTGGTGAAGAAACTGTCCTATCATTAAAAATGAAATCATTTCTGTTAAGCCAAAGTGTCCAGCTGATAGTTCCAAACAGAAACCACACTATCCTGACCCCCTTGGGCCCTTTACATAGGAGGAAATTCTCCTTAAAATCTCCCACACTCTTTGGTATCCTTCTCCATTTCAAGCCATCCCTCAAAACCGCCCACACGAAGACTACAATAGGGCACTTGAAGATCAGGTGATCTACACTTTCTTCATCTTGGCGGAATTGGCAGAATTTGCTCCCTCTCCATTGCTTTCTCCCCAAATTATCTGCAGTCTGCACTCTATCTTTATGCACCAGCCACACAAAATTCTTAATCTTTAGAGGTAGTTTAGAATGGCATAACACTTCCATCATCAAATCTCTGACCCAAGGGAAAGTCCAGTGCCTATACAAGGATGATGTAGTAAACTGGCCATGGGGGGTCAGAGCCCATCTTACAGAATCCTCTTCACTTGTCAGTTCAATAACCTCTAATTCACTTTCCAGATCCCCCACTCTCTCCACTCAAGGGTATCAAAGTTCCTTCTAAAAGTCAGATTTATCTCCCCCTCCCTCCAACACTCTAGCCACTTCCCACTCTTGCTGAGAGCATATTTTGAATAGCCTTCCATACTTTATCCTGAGTGGACAATCCCCCAACCATACCTCATGCCAGAACCTGATTTTTCTGTCATTCCCTAACATATGTTTTAGCCCTCTTTGACAAAAATATTTTGCTGCATGAAGCCCTTTCTAGAATTGTGAAGCCCCTCTATGGTTACTACTAAAAAGACCTTTGCCCCTGAGATACTTTTTTTTTCTCTCAACAAGGTGCATCATAAATCATCGTCACCCCTCTCTAATTTAAAGTTCCATTTCGACAAAAGACACATGTTCATCAGCCTTGTATCAGTAAAGCCTAGACCACCATGGTCTTTAGGTTTAGCAAGTTCCTCCCACTTGACCATATGGTATTTCTTTTTTTTACCTAAGTCCTAGTAAAACTTTGCCCTGGTAGATTCCATCTTGTGATGAACCTCTTTAGGTAGCTAGTATACCCCCATTGTATACAAAGGCAAATAACTTAAGCTGCTTTCCATTAGGATGGCCCCCCCCCCCCCGAGAGGATAGGTGTAATCCTTGCCATGCATGCAATCTTTTCTCTACCTTCACCCCAACATAAATCAGGTCTGCAGTATATAGTTTCATGTTGCTAACTGGAATGCCCAGATACTTCATTGGCAGAGCCCCCTCTCTATAGTTCAACAGTCTAGCAACCCTGACACTTTCCTCTCTTGATACCCCCAACACCTTAACCCCACTCTTATGGTAATTTATTTTCAATCCAGACATATTCTAAAAACTATACAACAACAAATTTGTGTTAGCAATTGATTCCTCATCCATTTCTAGACAGACAACTATGTCATCCGCATACTGAAGATGTGTTAAAACCCCCCTCTACTAACTCTGCTACTAAACCTCTAACGAAGCCAGCATCTCTAGCTTTTTTTAGAAGTGTAGCCAAGGCATCTGCCACATGTTTAAAAAGTAAAAGGGATAGAGGATCACCTTGGCTCAAACTCTTGAATGTCGTAAAGTAATTAACAGGCTCCCCATTTAAATTTATACACACTCTATCTCCTATAACTACTTGTTTCACCCACTCTCTTCATTGCATGGGGAAGTTTTTCCTTTCCAACACCTCCATTAAAAAAGGGCAGGATACCTTATCATATGCTTTTTCAAAGTCCAATTTCATAATGATCCCTTTCCTCTTCCTCCTCCTCCTCATCTCATGCACAATCTCATGCAAAATCACTACCCCTTCTAAAATGTTTCTCCTAGGGAGGAAGGCAGTTTGTGTTTTGCTAATAACTGATTCAACCACCTCAGTCAATCTTCTGGTCAAAACCTTGGTAAACCATTTGTAATCAACTCCCAACAAACATATTGGCCTAAACTATTTCATATTATTGGCTTCTTTGAGCTTTGAAATAAGAGACATCAACCCATAATTTAATCTGCTCAGATTCAACCCCCTTTGTAAAACTTATCAAACATCTCTAGCACATGTTCTCTGATCTGGTCCCAAAAACATTTGTAAAATTCTACAGGAAGACCATCTGGGCCAGGGGCAGAATTTGCATTCATGTCATCCAGGGCAGCTTTGATCTCTTGCTCAGAAAAAGGTTCCACCAAAGCAGTAACCTCAACCTCTGAAAGTGCTCCTTCTATTTCCCAAATATTTTCCTCTAACCTCAGAGTCCCCCTCTCTTCTCTACCAAATAACAACTTATAATATCCCTCTATATGTTCCCTCAGGTTGTCCAGTTCAGATATTTCACCCCCTCAGTTTCTAGCGAATGTATGGTGCATTTCCTCTTTCTCCTTTTAGAAATGCAGTGAAAAAACTTGTGTTAGCATCCCCCTATAAAACCCATCTTTCACTATATCTTTTTTGCCAACTACTCTCTTTATAGATGTATATCTCTTCTAGTCCCCTCTCCAATTCATACCTAAGCATCCAGCCTTCCTCATCAAGCTCCATTGACTCAACCTTCTCATCTAGCCATTTTATGTCCTGTAACACCTTGGCAGCTTTCCTTTTGATTTCCCCATCTGGGTTAGCCCCCATACCTTTGCTTAGTTGTCTTAACTCCTTCAACTTTTTCCAAAAGTCCTATATGCTTTCCCCTCTTCTTTTTGGCCATTTTTCAATTAAACTCTCTTTGAAACCCCCTTGAGGTAGCCAAGCTGGCTCAAATCTGAACCCTCTCTTTGTTTGTACCATTTTGGTACCATCATCTAATAACATAGGGCAATGATTAGAACCCACTCTAGTTAAAGTAATCACTTTAACTCTTGAATATTTCTGCTCCCACTCTTTAGATGCAAATACTTTGTCCAAAACACTCCTGGTAGGATTTTTCTGCTTGTTAGTCCATGTGAACCTGCTACCCCCTCTAATAATCTCAATTAAAGCAGTATCATCAATAAAATTGTTAAACATATCCATCCAAATGGTGTATTTAGAGCCATTACTCTTTTCATGAATATATCTTATTATATTAAAATCTCCCCCACCAGCAAAGGTATGTCTGTCTTTTTAATCTTCCCATATAATTCCTAAAGAAACTATGCTTTCAACTCATACTTCACAAGGCCATATACATTAATGACCTCCCAACAAAAGTTATCGTCCTATTTCTGATCTTCACACTTGAGAATTTTTTCCCTCATCCATTTCCTCAGCATCTAACTCACCCTGCCTCACACCAATAAGAGTCCCTCCTGAATGCCCTTGAGAAGTAGTCCAATTTCAAAAGAAACTCATCCCCCTAGCCAAATTCCTAAGTTCTGATAATGCAAACTCCTTTTTCATTGTTTCTTATATACACAACACATCCACTCTATGTTTGTTGATCAACTCCTTCAATTAACCTCTTCTCAACCCCCAAACTCCTCACATTTCAAAAGAGAAGTTTCATGATTTCTTGCTATCCTGCCCCCTTCCATGCCTTCTTTTGTGCACTGCAACCCTAGGTTGCTTAGGAACCCCCTCTGAGCTCTCTTCTGAAGATGTTTCATCTATCTCATCATTTTCACACTCTTCATTAGGTACATCTGTATCCCCCTCTATATTTACCAATTGTTGCTGCTTTTCTTTTTCCAATTGTAATTCCCTCTCTCTTCTAATTCTAGCATCATTCAACATAGCATGAGCTTGTTCCTGAGCCTCCAAAGTCTTTATCACTTCTATTACTGAAGCTTCATCATTCCCCATCTTAATTCCACATGATTGTGCAACATTCACAAAATGGGAAGAATGCAAATTACTGAGAATAGATGAAGGGTTTTTGCTCATACCTAGTTCATTTTCTATGGTTTTTCTTGCTTGAGACTTGTCCATGATCTTGGCACCTCTGTCTATCACTCTAGAGCTCTGCTTCTCAACCTCCATGTATTTGCTCTCTTTGTCAGTCTCAGCCCGAGCCACAGAAGCCTCCCCCTGCTGTATGCCTATCATCCGTGACAGCCTTTTTGTCTTCTCTTTGAACTTTTGGTCGGTCATCTTCATCTCTTCCTTCTCTTTTTCCATGATAGACTCAACATCTATCATCTCTTCATCCAAGGTATCCTTCTTGTCACTCTGAGCTTCATGTGTATCCTCCCTAGCAATCTGTGACATATCAAAGTCTACCCCTACATGGTTTCAAGTTCCTCACACTGAGAGCTTCCTGTAGCCTTCCCCATTAGCTTTCTTTTCTTCTCCTCTTCTTCCTATTCTCTCCTAGCCTAGCAAATCCACTATCATGGGTACCATTGAATTCCTCATTATTGTCCCCCTCATCCTCTGAATCATCATTGTCTTTGTCTAAGCTAGAGCTCTTGAACTCTTGTGGGTGCTTCTTCTTATACTCCTCCATTTTCTCACTGCACAATTTCAGAAGATGCCCTTGCCCATTGATGTACAAGAGAGTAGAACCATCCACCTTCGTGACATATTTACACACCACTTTGACTCTGACCTTGCCTTCAAATTTCAGAAATTTTTTATCCACTTCCACTGGATCCCGCACCATATGAGCTATTTCTCTGACCACCTTAGCTTTCTTTGCCTTCCTTGGGAACCCAGTAGCAGTAACCCATGTTTCCTCAAGAATGCCTACAACATCTTTTTTCCAGCTCTGTAGGCTCAAGCTTTGCTTTTATATAGGTTGTAGCAAACTCAAAACCCTTGAACTTGGTCAATTCATCTCTCAGCTCAACAAATGAGAAGTCCAGGAGGTATGTGTTAGCATCAATCATCTTAATTGTCCAACCTGACTTCCCTTTGAATAGGTGCTTCAACTCCATATCAATAACACCTTCAGTTGCCACCTCCTCTTTTATTGTTAGTAGCCCAGGAAAAGTTTTTGGCACCTTATCTTCCTCATCTTCAGGCACCTGGATGCATTAGAAAGCGTGTCTAGGCATGCCATACCCACAAATTCTGAGATTCAGGCCTTTTTTAACTGGACATGCCATAGATCTGTGGTCATCTTTCTTGTAACTGTTTAGTTAATGTTTGAACTAAATCCTATTTAGATTAGTTAATATTAAATTAATAGATGAAGGAGCCTCAACCTCTGTCCAGGCATGCCATAGATCTTGAGATTCAGGCCTTTTTAACCTTATTTAGTTAATGTTTGAACTAAATCCTATTTAGATTAGTTAATATTAAATTAATAGATGAATTAGTAAATTATAACAAGGATTGTATTTAGATTATTTAAATTGATTGAATAGTAAATTAGATTGTTTAGTTATTGTATTTAGATTAGTTTGGTAATGTATTTAGATCTTTATTTAGGTATGTTATGTAGTAAATTATTTTAAGTGCTCTATAATTCTTGCTAAATAGTTTCTTATCCGATGTTTATGGAGCAATAGGTGTAGCAAGTGTACGTGTAGGACGTGTAGCAAACCTATGCGTCACCCATTTAGGAATGATGCTCCTGTGAGATACGTGGTTCCTGAATTGTACAATATATTTTGGACAACCTGAGAATGGCGACTGTTGCGTATTATCTGGTGTCTGGCTCTTGTGTGTCTTTCGTTCATATTTTCAGTAGCGTAACCCTGTTGTTCTTTGGAGCACCGATATCAGGTGTGTGATCAGAGAATAGCAGGGTTATGCTGCTGAAATCACGAACGGAAGATACACGAGCCAGAAACCAGATAACACATGACAATCGCTATTCTTAGGTGGGTTTAGGACCTATCATTCCCAATAGGGTTTTAACTTGTAACTTATCTTCTCTGATGTTATGCATCGGTTTTTATAGTATTGAAAATGGCTGACGACCGATGTGTGATGTACAGCGGATTCAGTGATAAAGGTGCAAACTCTACCGAATGGTTTGAGATCGCAAAGAATTTTCTGAAGCTAACTTTTGCTGGTGACCGACGTGAAGCAAATTGACCGTGTAATAGGTGTCAGAACAGAAGTATATTGTCTGAGTATGAGATGTCTAGTCACATTGCTAAGCAAAGATTTATGCCGAACTACCTAGTGTGGCACCAGCATGGAGAGGTGCAGGTACTCAAAATTGATGAGTCGGACGGAAACGATGATGAAGACCGGATGGATGACATAACAGTAGACATTGCTATGAAGTATGACTTAGGCTCTGGAGATCAGCATCCAATGTCGAAGGTGCAAAATTTCTACATGTTCTTTGCCGCCTCAGGTGAAAAATTGCACGATGACACCGATTTGATCATACTGCAAGCGGTGACATGTCTTATGGTGATGAAATTAATGTACAACTTCTCAAATCAATGCTGCAATGATATCATAAAGTTCATTATTGATCTCATCCCAATGAAGCATAACATGTCAAAAGACTTGTACCATTCAAAGAAGATTGTTGTCGGTCTTAGTATTAACTACGAGAAGATTGGTATGTGTGAAAAGAACTACATGCTGTTCTGGAAGGAGCACAAAGATGATACCGAATGTATGCATTGCGGTTGGTCCAGATATGTGAAGGTGGTAAACAAAGATGGAGCCTCTGTTACCACAAAAGTGGTGGTGAAACAACTTCATTACATGCCTATCACTCCATGGCTGAAACAGTTGTACCTATCCGAAGAAACAACGAAGCAGATGAGGTGGCACAAGGAAGGGAAACGTGATAGCGAAGACTCCAATATTATGTTGCATCCTACCAATGGTGAGGCTTGGCAGTTCTTGGACCATTTTGATCTAGAATTTACAAGGGCCCCTAGGAGTGTCTGTCTTGGGTTGTCGATGGATGGTTTCCAACCTCACCACACTGATAGTAGTATGTATTCTTGCTGGCCAGTTTTCATCATGCCTTACAATCTGCCACCCAATAAATGTCTGAAACAAGGGTCTGATCAATCCATGATTATTTGGCATATGACAAATTTGCCGGTTGGTGTGTCTATGATTGGCTGAATTATCCAATATGTATGGAGGACTCTGATGCATTCAGACTGGAGCATAAAAAGAAAGTCACTTTCTTTGATTGTGATCGAAGGTTCCTTCCATTAAATCACCCATTCAGGAGTGATAAATGACCATTTCTGAAAGGCAAAATCGTTAGAAAAGGGTCACCAAAGCAAAAACTCAGAGCAGATATCACGAAAATGCTCGATGACCTGAAGGAGTTAGAAAATGGTGAGTTTGAAGGTTATGGTGAAAAGCACAACTAGACTTATAAAAGTTGTCTTTGCGAACTCCCTTATGCAAAAGCATTGATACTACCCAATAATATCGATTTGATACACCGGGAGCGAAACATTGTGGAAAGCATCATGAGTATGTGTCTTAATATTATCAGTTTAACAAAAGATAATATGAATACAAGGAAAGACTTAGCTACTCTTTGTGATCATCCTTTGCTGGAGGCTAAAACAAATGCAAAGGGAAATATGAGTAGACCAATGACTCCATATTGTTTGAAGCCGACAGAAAGGAAAGAAGTACTTAAGCGGCTTAAGACATTGAAGTTTCTAGACCGCTATGTGGCAAACATAAAATGAGTAGTTAATGTCGGCACTGGTAAACTCAATGGACTAAAGAGCCACAACTACCATATTTTCATAGAAAGATTGATGTCAGTAATGTTTCATGGCTATTTGAAAGTTGATTTGTGAAAGATGTTTGCTGAACTCAGTTACTTCTACATGTAGATTTGTACTAAGCAAGTCTCAAAAGCGATGATGCAAAAGTTGGAGAAGGAAATCATAGTGCTTGTATGTAAGATGGAAATTCCTCCTAGATGGTTCAATGTGATACAATATTTGCTAGTGTATTTACCTTGGGTAGCTAGGGTTGGAGGACCTGTGTAGTTCAGGTGGATATGTAGTTAAGAAAGAGAATTGAAAAAACTTAGATCTATAATTTGCAACAAGGCAAGGGTTGAGGGGTGTATTGCGGATGCATTCACGTTTAAAGAGATTACAAACTTCTTAAGCATGTATTTCTCACGCACCAACAACGTGAATGCTTATACAATGCGGTACCATGTAGTAAGAGATGTTTTGTTGAGGGAGTTGTCATTTTTTAATGAAAGGGTAAAGGTATTGGGGCTCCTAGTGCACATTATGTCTCTGACAAGGAGTGGAACTATTCCATACTTTACATGTACACGAACATGGAGGAAGTCCAACCATATTTTGAGAAGTTTGACAAAATATATTGGACATCTCATGAACAACCTACATTGAAGCAACTAGATTACATGCATGAGCATGGGCTCAAAGGTGGTCCAAACTTTTCAAAGTGGTTCCTCCAACATGCAATTTACCTTTTCATCCTTTTTCTTTCATAATTTTACTTCATCAATCATGTAACTTTTGTAATGTTATGTATTCCTTCATATGTAGTGTATGGAGGATGTCAATGTCTCCAATGACTTGAGACAACTAGCACATGGTCAGGTGAAAGCATTGGAATATAGTTGCTACGATATCAATGAATATCATTTTTGGATGGAGAAATTAGAAGTGAGTCGTCCACTTGCAGCCACAATAAATAGTGGAGTAGTAACAAGTGGTGAAGATGCTAAAGAGTTGAATACACTTTTGATGGTGCTGAAGAGTTGAATATTGTGTTTTTTCAATATGATTAGTTTGATCCAATCTACAACACTAGAGTGGATGATTTCGGTATGGTGGAGATCAAGCACGAATTGTGCTATTCAGGTAGCAATCTTTTGCTTGCACATCAAACGCAACAGGTGTACTACCTATGTTATTCTCACCCAAGCTTGAAAAATTGGTGGGTTGTATACAAAGTTAATCCCAAAATGCACACTCATCGATATGATGAGTACATAGAAAGACACGAGGATAATGATATCTATCAAGAAGAAATTGAAGAACACCAGAATTTCACGGTATCTGATGGGGAAGGTCTCATAGAATTAGCTACAGATGACGCAGAGTTATTGGATGAAGAATGATGTCCTTCAAAGAAATGTCTTCAAAAATCAAAGCGTCTTCTTGAAAGTCAAGAAAGACATGAATGCCTTGATGCACGTGTCATAGAAGTAGATTC
>VSTD030004397.1:0-10317 GCA_008808055.3 Sporobolus alterniflorus
TAGGTTGAGTAGTTTTCATATTGCGTTTAGATTTTGAAAAAGGCCCAATTCACCCCTCCCCTCTTGGTCCATCGATCCTTACAACTGCCTCGGTCCACTTGGTCAAATAATCCGTAGCAACCAAGATAAACTGATGCCCCTTAGATGATTCGGGATGTATCTCACCAATGAAGTCTAGTCCCCATCCTCTAAACAGCCATGACATCACAATTGAGTTCATAACAATGGAAAGAGCTAATTGTATGTCCCCGAACCTTTGACATGCCTAGCACCCCCTTTAATACTTGATGTAATCATCCATCATAGTCGGCCAATTAAATCCTACCCTCCATAATAACTAATTCATCTTATGGGCGGACTGATGTGCTCCACAAATTCCATCGTGAACTTCCCGTACTGCCACCTTAGCCTATTCTTCACCCACTCACTTTAGTAACATGCCGTCAATAGTTCTTCAATAAAAATCATCATCTAACGATGTATACTTCAAAGCCTGCCGCTTAATCTTCTTGTCCGTAGTCTTTTCAGGGTCTCTAATGCACTCCAAAAGCGGCAACCTCCAATCTGTCCGGATCGTGTCACCACCATTAACTGAATCACCTTCTGTTATCAGCTTCATTTTTCGTTCATCTAGAGGTGACCCATCCTTCTCCATTTTGTCCTTCTTCATAACCAACTCTTCCTTGAACCTTTCAACCGAAGTCGCTTTTGCTTCTTCTCGTAACTCGATTTCATAACCCTATTTCGATTCTGTTTTCCTGATTCTGGCTCTGTTTTACCTAGATCCGGCCCTATTTTTTCTGGTAACCGATTCATGTTATCCAGAATCAATTTTTCTTCATCTTATAGCCGATCTGAATTCTCTAGCACCAGCTTTCCTTTGCTTCTCAATGCATACCTGTGCTCAGCCAAACTAACCGATGCAACCCAAAAAACTCCTTGGCTAACTATGTAACCCAAAGCTTGTTGAGCTAATCAGTTTGCCCAATTATTCTTCTCCCGAGGAATATGCTTACTAAATGTGTTAAACAACTTAATAATATCTAAGCATCTATCTCGGTAAGAATTGAGCACCCCATCTAAGCATTGACTATCCCCCTTGATCTGCTGCACGATTAAATTAGAGTCTCCAAACACATCTACGTCCCTTGCTCACGAGTCTCTCAAATAATCAAGCTCATTTAGCAAAGATTCATACTCGACTTGGTTATTAGTGCAAGCAAAGTCTAATCTAATAGATAGATCTGTGTACACGCCACTAGGGGAAATAATCACACACCGGGTCCCTACCCTTTACTACAAACCGACCCATCAAAATACAACCCCACGACTTGAGTTGGACAAAATCAACCGAGTGATGCACATCTACGACATGATCGACTATAAAATCAGCAACTACTTGCCCCTTCATCGATCTTAATGGTTCATAGGCTAAATCAGCCCACTTACCTATCCTTCCAATTAAGATTGACTTTAACAACATATGCTTAATAACATCGTATTGACAAGCCACTATGCAAGAACTAGAAAGGATATAATGCCTAAACATGGAGCATGCATAGTATAAAGATAAGCAAAGTTTTTTCACAAAAACATACCACATTTCAGCATCAAGTAGACATCGAGTCACGTATGCTACCGGAAATTCCTTGCTATCTTCTTCTTATAGTAGAATAGCTCCAATAACCCATTCTTGCGCGGCAATATACATCTTGAACGGGTTCCCGGCCTTTGGAGCTCGCAACACGGGTGGAGACACGAGGTATTCTTTGATGCTCTCAAAAGCTTCTCACTGTTCTGCCCCCAAGTGAACTCCTCCTCATGTTTGAGCCGAACCAATGGCAACAAAGACTCCACTCGCCCTGCAAGGTTAGATATAAAATGATGCAAGTAATTTATCTTATCGAGCAACTTTTAGACATCTTTCTTGCACACTGGTTCTCCAATCTTCCTGATGGACTCAATTTTCTTGGGGTTGATTTGTATGCCATGTTCATGTACTAGAAACCCTAAAAACCTTCCTGATGTTACTCTGAAGGTGCACTTCAATGGGTTCATCTGCAGTCCATACTTCTTCATCCTTTCCAATGACAATTTTAAGTCGGTCACGTGCTCCTCGAACCCAACCGACTTAACCACCATGTTGTCGATGTAGACCTCCATCAAAACTCCGAGCAGATCGTGGAATATTAATTTCATAGCTCTTTGATACGTTTCACCAGCATTCTTCAAACCAAAAGTCATAATGACCCACTGAAATAAGCCGACAAACCCTAGATAGCGGAACGCTGTCTTGCTCACATCTTCTTTCGCCATGAAGATTTGATTGTAGCCCGCATTGCCGTCCAAGAAGCTAATCATCTTGTTACCTAATGTGCTATCGACCAACAAATTGGCAACAGGCATCGGGTACTTGTCATTTGGAGTGGCTCAGTTGAGGTTTCTAAAGTCCACGCATATTTGTATCTTCCTCGTGTTCTTCTTCTCCACCGGGACAATGTTAGAAACCCAATCTGCAATAGCGACATGGTTGTATGAGCCCATCTTGTAGCAACCGATCCACCTCCTCCTTCACCCTTCTGACGATCTCTGGCTTGAAGTTCCAGGCTCCCTGTTTATATGGCCTAAAACCGGCTTTAATCGGTAGCCGATGTTCGACGAGCTGCCTGCTTAATCCGGGCATCTCAGTGTAATCCCAAGCAAAATAGCATGTGCACGCCTTCATCAACTCAATTATGTCCTGTTTTTGACTCGTATTTAGACGTGCACTTACATATGGAGGCCGAGGAATGACTCCATCACCTATATCTACTTTTTCTAAGTCATCCATAGAAGAAAAAACCTCAGCCAAGCTTGCCTAACTCATCCAAGTCTTCCATCACGCCCATGGCCTCATCCTTTGATGAATGATACTCTGCTATCCGCCTACTTAACCACTGAAGATCCCTGTTAGCCATCACCATCTATACAAGATCATGAGATAGCCGGGTTGCACCGATTGCCAGCTTTACAGTTATCAGAACAAACCCGTCGTTGCCGGCACTAATTTAGTCGTAGTCCATCAAGTCCCTACCGGTTAAGCACTTCATCTTCACGCCTTGAATGTTGACTTGGGACTCGGTCATGGCGATGCATGTCTTCATCGGTTTGAACCACCTCCACCTCGTCATCGATCGATTGGATGACGCATTGATGGAGAGTAGGCGGGACACACTCATTGGCGTGTATCCAATCTCATCCGAGAAGCACATTATAGCATCCCTTGATGTCCACCATGAAGAAGGCCGTAGGCATGGTTTTGCTCCCAACCGTTAGTTCTTTGCAAATTATTCCCTTGGCTTCTGTAGGATCATCTACAAAATCGCTAAGGCTAAGATTTGTACGTTTAAGATCATCTTCAATGTGGTCGAGCCTCTTTAATAGTGACAATGGAAAGATGTTGACACTTGCGCCTCCATCCATGAGCATGTGTTCGACCGGCATTCCATCTAGATGTCCCTGGATGAATAGGGGCTTCATGTGCGCGCCCAGGCTTTCTGGTTTCTTGAACACGGCACGTTCGACACCCAATGCCAACTCCACAACATCTTCCATTGGCACATGGAACTCTACCGAGATCGTGAAGAGCATGTTGACGCCCATCCAGGTCGGTCCCTCCTCTCGCCGATCTTCTCTCCCGCTTAGGTTGCGGTTACCTGACTCCGGGTTGCCGCTACTCACTTTGATGCATCTTTTGCAATCTGCGTTTTTATGTCTTGGTAATACCCCTTGGGCACCACCATAGAGCTGACCTTTTGCTTGGAGTAGCACCCTTTCCTCCTTCTGGTTTCCTGCCCCTCCCCCCCCCACCCCGAGTCTTGCGTAACCCGATTTTCCATGTTAGCCGAATTTTCTGTAACCCGGCTATCTGTGTTAGCAGCCCAACTGGAACCTCCTATTTTCTACTTCGTGTTGCCTACCTGGCTAACCTGATCTAATCATCGATCCGTGCTGCTATTTTGGCTAACCTGGTTAACCCGGCTGGGGTTACTCAAATTTTCTCCCCTGCATGTGATCTTTGCAGGAGCACCTGTCAACCTCGAGTAGCCCGGTCTGACCACCTCGTGACCATTAGACAGCACCACATGTGCTCTCTTCGGGTCCTTCTCATCTTCTCGTTCTGTAGCCGTTGTTTTGCCCTTGACTTCACGAACTGGTTCACTAATGCATCATCCATTGATATGAATCTCGGACGACACTTTGCATGGCCACGAACCCACCATCATGACGTGCTCCTCGGTCTATTCCATCCTTTGTGATGATTCTTCTCTGTCGCGTAGCACATCAGAACGGTTAACACGGCGATCTAGGTTACCCGAACCCGATCGATCAGTAAACCGGGGATTTTGCCTTATTCCAGGTTCTCGATCTGTAGAGTGCTACACCATCCTTCTCTGGGGCTCCCCACCACGCCACGTCTCCTATAGATCGGATCTGTTCTAGGACTCAAAAAATCTGTCCCGTTTGTTCCCTCGGGCAACCCGGTACCTTCGGTCTTCCTCCAACTGCCGCTAATATTTTTCAATCAGCATAGCCGACGTGGGTTTTAACCTCTTAGCTGAATTCCTCTACACGTTCTCCTTCCACATGCCAATCTTTGGGTTGTGGGGCTTGATCATCCGGTTGTGAAGATCATCGGAAATGACCACGCTCTTACCCTTGGTCGCCTTGGCTTGATACATGCGCACCAGAATTTTCTTGTGTTCGAGCTCGACCACACTGATGGGGAATGGGTTTGTGTCGAGCTTCATCTTGCTTCCATCACCTAGAGTTAATCGGCCTTCATTTATCGCCAATTGTACCTGTCACCGAAAATAATTGTATTCATTAGTGGTATGAGTATAAGAGTCATGCCACATACAATATGTTTTCTTCGCTAGTATATCGGCGCTAGGTATAACATGTCCTTCAGTGAGTCAGACAACTCCTCCCCGGAGTAGTGGATCAAAGAGACGATCACACTTTGACACGTCAAAAGTGTATCTCATCTTCTCCCTCTGTCCTCCGTTGGGCTCCAAAAAAGAGCACGAGATGGGTTTATCCCCGGGTTTTTCAACCCACTCGGCTACGCAGATCTCGTTGCCCTCCTCGTCGTTGGCCTCCTCATCCCCGAAGTTAACGTGGTGATTTTCCTTGTCCTTGTTAGCACTGCCCCTGAATCGGCTAGACTTAGCATGATTCTCGTAGGGCAACACATGGTGCAGGAGTTGGTTAGTGTCTAAAAACTCCTGCTCGTCCAATTTATCCCTGAGATACGGTGTCAAACCTGCAAAAGATAGGTCAGCCAAATCTTTTTCTGCAATGGTTAAGTTATAACACCGGTTTCTAACCTCTCTAAACTACCTCAAGTAATCGTAAACGGTTTCGGTATACTTCTGCCTCAAGGATGTAAGGTCGAACAATTTAAGTTCTACCTCCCCATTGTAGAAATAATCTTGGAATTTCTGCTCCAAACTAACCCAAGAATCTATCAAGTTCGGAGGTAGGGAAGTGAACAAATTAAAGGCTGCCCCGGTGAGAGATAATGGGAATATCCTAATCTTATGCACGTCGGTGATGCCCACGTCGTTAACCTGCGCAAGAAACTGCCCTATATGCTCATACGTGGTCTTAGCATCATCACCCATGAATTTGACTAGATCCGGTACCCGGAAATCCCATGTATATGGAATCATGTCAAAGTACTTGGGGTATGACTTTTGGTACGATCTAGCCTGGCCCTTGGGCGTGAACCCAAACTCCCATAAGATCCTAGCGATCTGATCTCTAACCCCCTCATTGTCTCCCTCTACCTGTGGGTTAGGTGTCGCATAGGCTAGTGTTCTCAGGAAAAGTATGTCAGGAATAGGTCTGTGTGGAACACCCGTACCCATGGGAGGTATGTTGGGTCCGTAAGCCATGGTTTGGTAGTAGGGTTGCTGAAAGTTAGGGCTTACATCTGGGTTCGGTTGTGTGGTGTGTGCAGGAAAACCCGTGTTAACCGAAGTGGATGCGCCCGCTGGGTAAGGTATGCTAGCAGTAGGAAAAACCCCTGAATAACCCATGGTTGTGCTCCCCGGATAAGGTGAATTAGCATCTACGTAAATAACATTACCCGAAGTGCTCCCCGGGTGTGGTGTGCTCGTGTTTGCTAAAACCCTCGCGTTACCCGGTGCAACCATGTAAGGTGTGCTATGTGCAAGATCCAGTTGTTTACCTTGCACCTCATCCTGTACTTGCTGCACAACTGATCTAATTTGCCTAGGTAAAGTGTTTTGTAGATCGGTTTTAAAACTCTCTAACATACTACACACATCATCGGTAATAACACGTGTAAAGTTAGAAAGATCATTACCATACTTACTAGCTACTATGACATCCATTAACTTAACCAACTCTTTAGGAGTCATGTTAGGAGTTACCGTGGATGCCGTAGCCGTAGTTGTGGTACTCGTGACAGTTGGGGTGGTCTTCTTGATCTGCCCGGTGCGTGTTTTCTGGAAACACGCGAGCTTCCTCCTGCTTGCGGCAGCCATCTCCTCCTCGAGTTCCTTCTCAAGTGTGATCCTCTCTGCCTCGAGAAGATCCTCCATCGCCACCCCGATTGTGTTGTGAGGCTCAACCTCTGACCTGGCTCCACCATCCTTCGGGTTCATCATGATTTCATTAATCGGTGTAGATCACCAATTATCCGTGAAGCCTAGGGCAATGATCAACATGTGAATGTTGTCCCACACAAGCTAACCTTATGAGACAAGGTTCTATCAAGTTCCACGCAAGCTATCAAGGTTTGTGCGAACATATTTTGGTGACTCCGCTGGGGACATAGTTTTTGTGCGAACACACACGGATGTTATTGTCGTCACAGAAATCAAGAAATTTCTCCCTGATGAACTAAGTGCTGTTGTCAGTAATGATAGAATTAGGGACCCTAAAATGGAAAATGATGCCCCGGATGAAATCTACGGCTTGCTTGGAGCCGATTTTGGCTAGGGGCTTTGCCTCAACCCACTTAGTAAACTTATCTACCATGACGAGTAGGTGGGTTAAGCCCTCGAGTGCTTTTTTGAGTGGCCCCAGAAGGTCCAGAACCCATACGGCGAAAGGCCAAGTGATGGGGATCATCTGGAGCTCTTCGGCCGAGGCATGGATTTGTCTGGCAAAAGTATTGGCACCCCTTGCAAGATCTCACTATTTGTGTTGCATCGCTGGCTGACCAGTAAAAACACTGCCAGAAGGCCTTCTCAACTAGGCTCCTTGAGGAAGCATGATGCCCATAGATCCCTTCGTGGATATGGCCCGGGACTTGATCGCCATATGGGGTACGTAGGCTATGTCGAGTTGCATAAGTTCGAGTGCCCACTTAGCGATCCTTCCCGTGGTGAGCCAGTTCTCGATAATTTCTCCAAGCCCAAACAAAGTGACCACCCGGATTTGGTGGCCCTCGAAATAATGCAAGAGCTTGCGCTTCGTAATCAAAATGGAATAGAGTAACATTTGTACTTGATTGTAGCGGGTCTTGCAGCCAGAGAGGACTTTGCCGATGTAGTAGACCAGTAGTTGTACCTTGTGGATGTGCTCGGGCTCCTCCCACTCCACCACCAGGGCGGTACAGATGACCTGAGTGGTTGCCACGACATATAGGAGGATGGTCTCACCAGGCTCTAGTGAGGCCAGGACCTGAGGTTTGGAGATGAGCATCTTGAGGTCGTCAAGCACCTTCTGCGTTTCGTCCATCCAACGGATGGAATCCAACTTCTTCAACAACTTGTACAAGGGGAGCCTGCATTCCCCCAGCTGGGACACAAAGTGGCTGAGGGCCATGAGGCACCCCATGAGCCGTTGGACGTCCTTGACACTCCTGACCTAACCTATTTTGGCAATGGCTAAGATCTTGTCAGGATTCGCTTCAATGCTGCGCTTGGTGATGATGCACCCCAGAAGTTTTCCCCTCGGGACCATAAAGGTGCATACACCGTTGATACGTGCCCCCCGCGTTCTTTAACCCGACCGACATTTTCACGTAGCAAAAGCACCCGAAGGGAGTAATGAACGTGGTGGCGGGCTGGTTTGGCTCGGTGAGGGGTATCTGATGGTGGCCCGAGTAGGCATCCATGAAACTCAGGAGTTCGCACCCGGCCATGAGGTCCATGACCTGATCAATCCATGGGAGAGGGAAAGGATCCTTTGGGCATGCCTTGTTCAGGCTTGTGTAGTCCACACACATTAACCACTTCCCATTCTTTTTTGGCACACGGACCGGATTGGCTATCTAGTAGGGGTGTTGGACTTCTTTTATGAAGCGGGCAACCAAAAGCCCATGGTTTGGAGCTTCTCTTGATTAAAGCTTCGCAAGCCTTGCTTGATTGGCTTTGATCCGGGCTTGATGTTGAGGTTATGCTCGGTGACTTCTCGGGAGACGCCCGACATTTCTATCGGGCTCCGTGCAAACATGTCCCTGTTGCGTTGGAGGAAGTCGATGAGCTCACTTTCCTATTTAGGATCCAAGCCGACCCTGATCTGCATGGTTTTGGTTGGATTTTTGGCATCGATCTGCATGCCCTTGGCGTCCTCATCCATCTTGAAAACACTAGATGTTAGGGGCATCTCTGGGCTGAGCGGCGTCATGGGCAGTCAGAGGCTGAACTCCCTTAGCTCTACTGTAGTGATCGAGGTGGCGGCAAGCTCGACGCTGCTCTGCTCACAGTCCAGTGCTCGCTGTGTCTTGGCCTCCGCGGTGATGATCCCGGTGGGCCCAGTAATCTTGAGTTTGAGGTAGGCGTAACTGAGGATGACCATGAACTTGACATAACATAGCCGCCCCAAGATAACATGGTAAGGCCCAAAGAAGTCGACTACTTCAAACACAAGCATCTCGGTGTTGTAATTGCTTGCGTCCCTTGAGGTGACTGATAGGGTGACCCATCCGAAGGGGACAGACTGCTTGCCCGGGACCACCCCATAAAAAGGGTGTGGGCTGCTTTGGAGCTGGTCCTGGGTGAGCCCCAATCCCTCAAAGGTGTCGAGGTACATGAGGTTGAGGCCACTACCCCCATCCATGAGGGCTTTAGTGGGCTAGGTCATCTCGACCAGCGGGTCAACAATGAGGGGAAACCTCTCTAGCTTAGGGATACTATCTGAGTGGTCCGTCCGGTCAAAAGTGAACAGAGATTTGGACCAACGTAGGTATTCCGAGACTGCCACGCTTAGGGCATTGATCGCTCGATCAATGAGTTTGAGCTTGCGGCTCGACTCATGGGGGGGCCGGCCCGGCGTAAATTGACATGACCGTCTTCTCCTCGGGAAAAGGGCTGGCTACCTTTCTTGCCGGGTCACCCTCCGGCTTCTTACTCCTGGCAAAAGTTCCCGTGGTCATGTAATTCTTCATCATGGTGCAATCCTTCAACATGTGCTTGACAGGGTACATGTGATTTGGGCAGGTCGCTTCGAGAAGCTTCTCGAAGTGATCCAAGGGCAGCCACACCTATTACTTAAAGTCACGCTCGGTGGCGGCAACAAGCTCCCCGTCATTATTCCCGCTTATCGCTTCTGCCACCCCTCTTTGTTCCCTTGTCGGTTGCTGTGGTTGATGCCACCCGATCGCCACTCGGGGCTACCTTCCCGTTGCCCTGCACAAAGATGGCCCCGACCGCCTCCTCACCAGAGGTGTGCCTGGTGGCGATGTCGAGGAGCTCCTTTGTGGTCTTTGGTTGTTCGTGGCCGAGCTCATGCACCAGGGTTCGGTAGGTCATGCCAGACCAAAACGCTGATATGAGGTCGACGTCACAGATCTTGGGGAGTTCATGGCATTTCTGGGAGAAATGTCGGATGTAATCCTGCAGGGACTCCCCTGCTTTTTCCAACAACCCTTTAGATCCTAGGGACTGCCGGGCCACACATACATGCCCTGGATGTTGCCGTTGAAGATCTCCTTGAGATCTTTGTAGGAATCGATCGAGTTTTTGGGCAAGTGACCAAGCCAAGATCTGGATGTGTTGGTCAAGTAGATGGGGAGAAACTGAATGATGAATAAGTCGTTATCTGCCCTGCCTGCCCTACACACGAGATGGTAGTCCTCTAACCAAAGGCTGGGATTGGTTTTACCATCGTACTTGATGATATTGTTGGGTGCCCAAAAACACTTGGGGAAGCACGCGTCGCGCCCATTGCTTCTAAACGCCTACATTTCATGCAAGATATAGAAGATAGGTGCTTATTACTAACGAGTTCCACGAGTTTTGTTGATCTACCGTTTCAGGAACATCGGATGATAGAAAAGCATCATATGGTCAAAAATCC
>VSTD030004398.1:0-10317 GCA_008808055.3 Sporobolus alterniflorus
CCGAGAACCTATTTTACTAAACAAAGTTGTTCTACCGTTCTAATCCATCATAGGGGTAAACAGGGTATTCTTGTAAGGGGGGTCCGTAATGCATCTAGTTTCCATCAAACTCATACACGTAAATGCGCAATCATGAATATAAAGTAAATATGATGAAGTAAAACTTTTAGAAAAATTATGCAGTTGGTGCTTGCCTTGCTCAAAGGAAATGTTAGCTTCTTCAAAGCTTCATGAAGTTTGTCCTCCAACAACTCCTATCTCAAGCTCGGCGTTAGGTCCTATACATCATGACATGAAAGAGTATTAATGATAAGCGATAAGAATGAGTAAAAATAGATTAACAACACGGTTCACTAGCTTTTATGTTGATTAAAGCGATAACTTAGCCATTTCCTTTATTAACTCCTATAAATTAATCATACTAACTTACATAAGCTTAAGGGGTGACGAACCATACTGATCAGCACTTATGATATGGTCATAAGGTGTTCACTTGATCAGCAGCCAATGGCCAAAATCATGACAATTGATTGTCATGGCAATTTTGCAATGCTAAACAATTAAGGCCTCAACTTAATCCATAAAGGAAGGAGCCATTAATCTTAGCAACATGTCATGAACAGGATCTACAAGGTGTTTGCATGTTAGAGAAAATCCTAACTGAAATTTAAGAACAAATTTCAGAATTTTTTGAATTTCTACAAAATTTTATATGGAATTCTATTGAATTAAACTAGGTTTAGCAAGATTAAAATTAACAGGCATTTCTGAAGCAAGATAAATTTATTTCATATTTTAAACCCTAGAACAGATCGAGATCTATCCAATGAAATTTGTTTCATATTTTTCTGACTTAAATTCAAACTTATACAAAATTTGAAAGTTTGCAGTAGCTTTGAAATAAATCAGAAATTTGAAATGGATTTAAAAAAAGGCAACTAGCCGAATCTTCAGCGGCCCGCTGGCGCATAGCAAAACGTCGCGGCACTGCGTGGCCCATGGCCACACGGGATGGATGGCATGCCTGCATAGGCGAGCGGCCCATGAGCGGGTGCACGCACCCAGCGCGCTCTGTGTGCGCGCGGCGCCAGTGGCATGGCGGCGCTGGACGGTGGCATGGGTGCTCTGGCGAGGGGACTCTGGCGTGGTGGCTCTCTCTCATGGAAGGAGGTGGTGAGCCTCACCGGCGTGGTGTCAGGGGGGGCTTAGACGGTGGCTCGGCTCGGAGGCTTCAGTGGAAACTCAGCGTCTCCTATAGTTATGAGCTCTGGTGGTCCTGCTCACGAAAGGAGGTGATCGGCGGAGGCAGTTGACGTTGAACAACAGTGAAGGCAGTCGATGCTGGACAACAGCTGCGGCGGTGGCTCACCGTAGTCAAGCGGCGGTGTCCTCATGTTTGCACGCGACGGCTCCGACTCGACGTCCGACGAGGAAGCGACGGTGGTGTGGTAGGACCTGCACGGGAAGGGGAAACGGCATGAGCGGTGGCGACCGATGTAGGTGAGCGACGGTAGCAACGGTGCGCTTACCCAGGACAAGAGACGACGACGATGGCGTTTGGACCGCGCGGTTGGCCTCCCTTTTATAGCCGCACCAGAATGGCGCCGCGTGGGAGATGAACCCCAACAGGCAGCCCGGCGCTGGCCGCAGTGATGCTAACAGGTGGACCCCGCTCGTCGGTGGTTTTCTAAATTTCAAATATCCCCGAAACAGATTTCCGTGCAAGAAAAATAGGTAGAAAATGAGAAAAAAATCTGGACAAATTCTTAGTGGTAGGAAATCTAATTTGAAACACTTTTTATTATTGCAACATCTTCCAAATCACTATGGATTTTGAATTATTCCAAAGATTATGGGTCAAAGCTAATTTGACTGAAATGTGCTCATATAGGCTGATTGCAACACTTCTTGCAAATCCACTAGAGCTCCATTTTGGACAAGGAGTTCTACATGGTGATCTACAATATTTGCACTATCATCTGGCTGACATTCATACATAATATCCCAAAATTAGAGAAGTTGTTGAATTTCCAAAAGTGCTGAAGTTAAGCAATTTCCTGGAAAAACCTAAAAACTGATCAACTAGGGATATTGAGACCACTACCACAAATTCACCAGGGCTCAAACTTGGGAAAAGAGTGCTCCAAAGTGATATACAAACATTGAACTATGATCTGGTTGGCATGCACAAGCTATCTCCCCAGATCCATGAAGTTATGGCATTTCAAAAATAGCTAAATGCTAAGCAAAATCTGGAGAGGTCTCTGGAAACTGAGTTGATCTCTGTTTGTACCCTCCAAAAAAATACTTTCAGAGGTCAATAATTTTTGTGGATTTGAACACCTATAGAACAAGTTATATGGAATAACTTCTCTTTTTGAAGTATGGTCTAATTCGACTCCAATAAAATTTTAAAATTTACTGACTTAGTGTATCCACACTAATCAGAACTTGAAAACTTCAGTTTGAATCACGATTTTGAATTCCAATAAACTCTTAGTCTTTTAAACACGTAATCAACATAATCATGTGGATTAGATACATAGGATGTTACACACTTTATAATGAGATTAGAGGACTTATTACAATGTCATAACAACCCCTAACTACTTGCCCCTCCAATAGAGAGTGCAGTCAAGGAGCAATCTAGTCTATTACATCACATAACTGTTTGATGACACTCCAACAGGGCGCCGCCACGGGTAGGCGTTCATGAGGTAATCCTCGTCTGGCCATCAGTGTGAAGCATATGTCCTTTAGCCTCCGGCTACATCTTGGCATGAGCTCCGGCTTGCTGGATGCTAAGAACCTTCGCTCGGGGACCTCTGACGCCCGCGCTTCCCTACAGAAACATAACAAGCATGCCTTTTGGGTGGACGAAGGTGTCTCAAGTTGAAAGCCCAACTCATAGAGCTCGATGTGGGTATTCCCCTTTTGACATCGGAGGCTCGCTCCCAACAGTAACCCCTTGAAGGCGAGGTTCAACCCTGATGAGCCAAACCTGCGACCATTTGGTGAGGCTCATGCCAAAAGCGTCACCCTCACGAGTTAGGGTTAAAGTTTCATTCATGCTATTGCTTTGTTGCAAAAAAAAGTTTGCGGGTGATAGCATCAAACAGATGGCTATGGTAATACTGCTTGACAAAGTGAGGCAAGGAGTATTACCACCACCAGTTGTGCTACGATATTGCACACAAACTTGTTGGGGATTGTAATGCTTCTGCCTTTAAGCTGTTGTGGCGCGCGCTATGCCAGCGATGTGGTACTAAAATTTTACACTATAGCTATAAAAATAAAAGGTGTCACCCCCACCTTCAATTGTGGACGAAGGTTATGCCTTTGGTGACCCGTCGGTTCTATCTGGTTTTGGGTTGGACGAAGGCTCCGCTGATGAGCATCCTGGGCCGTTTGCACTTTAAGGCCCACGTGGCCTTTTTCGCTTGGGTCGCTATGTTGCTGCTGGTCTGGACCAGTGGCAGCTACGTTTCACCATGGCTATAAATAGGGAGGATGCTGGTGGTGAATCACCGCACTTTTGTCTGTCGTGGCTTGCACACTGCTACGCGTCTGCTTTGAGCCTTGCATGGTCCGCATTAAAAACATTTCTCGCCCAAGAGTAGTGCTGATGGCTTTGGAAGATGAGACAGAGGTGCCTCCGCGTGAGACGGAAGCTTCTCCAGATGCCTCGCCGTCTAGTGCTGATGGCTCCGCCGGAGGTTGTGAGAGCCGTTTTGGAGGCTCCGACAGTGAGGCTTCTGAATCTGAAGAATCCAGTGAGACGAAAGTTGCTGCTGGGATCACGTTTGACTTAGGGCCTTCGAGTGTAAAGAAAGCGCGGATTGCATCTCTGGAGTCATGCGCTCACTACTTTCCTCGAGGGCATTGCCGAGCGCCCGGAAAGGTGATGTTCGTGCAAAAGGTGCGGGCCGCGAGGGGGGTCAGACTGAGGTGCAAAGTGACCCTCATTTTGCGGTGATTCTGTTTAGCGAAGTCCCCGCAGATAGAACTGCTGAGACCGGAAGCGTTGCGATGGTGATGCGACGTTCCGTGGCCGCTGACCGCGATGTGGTTTGCGGTCTTTTGATGGAACAGCTACAAGATGTAGGCACTTGCTTCATTTTTTTATTGCTTTCGTGTATTGATGATTGCGGTTGTGACCTTTTGCTTGCTCGGGACAGGCTATCTCTTTGATGAAGGCCGCTGAAAAAATTATTGCCGACGAAGGTATCGAGGAGCTCTGAAAGCGCGTGGCTGGGTTAGAGGAAAACACGCATTTGCAAGCGTTGTTGGCAGAGTTGCGGGGGTCTGTTGACAAGTCCACCGAAGCTATGGTCACGTTGCGACGAGAGCTGGATAAAGCAATCAGAGACTACGATCCCTTGTAGGACAGCAACGTGAGCCTCTTAGCGGAGCGGAACATACTGCGTGACCGGGCTACTAATCTTGAGTCAGAGCTTGCGAAGGTTAAGGCAGACGTCGCCGCGGACGACGCCACTCTTAAGGCTAAGATTGCTTCCGCCGAAGCTCGCGTGGTGGATGATGTTGCCGCCGCGGAGAAACATCTCATTGAATTTGAGGCGGAGCTGACGGAGGACCTGGCCAACTTGCGCGAAGTTTACAAGCGCAATGTTGAAAGCATCGGCGGCCTTTGCTCACCGGTTCCGGAGGATGACCCCTCATCGGTGATTACCTGCGCTGGTTTGATACGGAGGTTGATTCACTACCTGTGGTGTTATCATGCGTCAATGAAAATTTCGTTCTTGCTACGGTTCAGGGTGTCCTCGTAATGGCCGGCGATTCTCTCGATCTGACTGCGTTACGATCGTCCACCACTGCCAATGGGGCGGATATCCTTCCTGGAGGGCGAGAGGTCCGGAAAACTGCCCGTGCTATAACACGCAGCTGGTGGCGTTCTTTTGGGTATGATGCGACGCTCGCAGCTATTCAAACGAAGTTGCGCGAGATAGGTTGTTGTGTTCTATTGTTTTGTTTATGGAAACTTTGGTGTTGTAGCGCTCTTAGTTTTGTTTCTGGATTTGCAGAAATGTGCTGCGGCACGTGGACGCGGATGCGCCGACACGCGCGACGGAGGTCCTCTCGAAGAAGCTGTTGACGCTGAGATTGCAAGCGAAGCTGCTATCGGCCCAGAAGGTCCGACAGGTGTGGATGCGATGGCTGACGTACCGGTGGGTGGCGCCACTCGATCGATAGAGCCGGAGGTGTGAGTCGATTAAATGTGTGTTGTAGTGGAACGTGTTGTGCGGAGGGTAACGATATGTATCCTTGTTAACTTTTTAATTTAACGCTTCGCATTTGTTCAATCCTGCGCAGGCTTCGCGTCCAGAATGTTCGACACAGCGTGCTGATCATGAAGATGTGGTCAAAATTTCGTCTAGTAATACCGAGGAAGCGCTGGAACTGCTGTCTTTAGGGTCAGGTCAAGAAATCCTTTTGAGACCTTCCGTAGACTATGCATGAGAGCTTTCATCGAGTTCTAGCGCAAGCAGTGATTGATTTCAAGATTGGTCTGAGGCTAACGATATGGCCACGAGCGTTTACCTTGTGTTGACTATAGAGCCTTTGAGCTCTCAACAGGTGGGGACGGGGGTGTTGCATCAGTGCCTGAGCCGTTCGCGCGCCCGCGTGCCGAAGGTCGATTCCGTGTCTTTGGGTCAAGGGATCGGGAGATAAGTTCTACTAGCCGGAGGCGTCGTGATGGTGCAGTGCCGCAAAAGGAGCCACGCCGCCGAAAGTCTGTGGATGTGGAGCCTTCGCACAGAAAATCAAAATGAGTGAAGGAGGTTGCGTCGAGCGGCGGTGCCACGACATCTTCGCTGCCTGGCGGCTCTCTTTCGGCTATGAATTTTGATAAAACTGAGTGGGAAATTATGTATCCCCTTTTTATTGAAAGTGGACTTGTTGCTCCGCTGAGCGCAGCGATGATTGAAGCGGGTGTTGTACTATATTTTGTTTTGTGCATTTTGATACCGATGGTGTGCTTGTACTGGCTTCAGGAAATGTTTGTGCTGACTTCGAGTGATTTAGGCCTTTTGGGAACTTTATTTCTTCTGAAACGATTTGTTTTTCGTTTTTGTGAGATATTGAGCCCCAAGTCTTTTGGGGGGCTTCATTTCTATATCGAGCTCCTAGCCTTTTTAAGGCTTCGTTTCTTTTGAAACAATTTTATAGCCAGCGGGTGGGCACTGTGCTTGACTCACCCACAGCCTTTTGTAGTGGGCCTCCGGCATGTCGAATACTGATCTAACTTTGTTAGATATTTCGACTATTATGCATTGCTAAGACAACTTTTTAGGGATCAAAGCTTATATTGATGTTTTGCGGTACATGAGCTCTGCCTCATTAAAAATCTCACATCCTCATAGGCTTCCCTTATGAGAAAAGGAGTATGGACTCAATTTGCGGTAAGGAATAAAGGAGAAGGCTCATTTATATGCTACGAACTTACAAAGTTATGATATTTGTGATAATGGTGGAGGTCGTTGGTCCTCTGGGGGTGCTGCAATGTCTGGGTGTGCTACAACATCTGGGCTTCGGTGTTTACCGGGCGGAGTAAGCTTGGTTTTACTTTCTCTGTATGTGGAAGGGGCATGCGCCCTAGTGTGCTTCTGCTCACCTTTGTGGAGTTGGAGGCGTGTTGTGTGAAAGCTTCGCTCATCCTTAGTGGGGATGGAAGCTGCTTGGTTCCTTCTTTGGGTGGTTGGTTCTGGGGAATTATTGTTGTCTTGTGAGATGTTCTGGTGCCCGCTGGTGTTGTCTTCACGCTTTAGTTCCCTGGGTGGCTTGCTGGTGATGTATGTTTTGCTCTCGACTGTGCTTGCATCGTAATAGCCCTTGGCCTCCCTGACTTGGACGCAGTTTACGTTTTTATGACCTGACGTGAAACCTTGCTCTTTTTTTGTCTCTCTGGCTACCATAGATTGATAGCGCTCCTAGTGGGGCTGGCACCATGAGACAAAGATAAACTGAGTGGAGAACTGCTTCAAAGATGCTGAGGAAGCCTCTGCCCAGGATGACATTTTACGGGTAGTATATGTCTACCACATCGAAGGTTACTTGCTCGGCTCACCTATTTTGGTGGCTGCCGAAGGATATCAGTAAAGATATGAAACCTATAGGCTCAACTCTTTTTCCTCTGAAATCATGTAATGGCTTCGTAGTTTTCCTTAGTTGGTTTCTGTCCAAACCCATCTGATCAAAGGCTAAGAGTAATAAGTGTTTGGCTTGGCTGCCGTTATCAATGAGGATTCTTGTGACGTCCCATTTGTCAATGTGTATTGTGATTACCGTGGCATCTATGTGTGGGAAGGATGTGAGTTTGATATCGGCTTCAGTGAAGATTAGAGGTACGTGAGACCACTTGGTTCGTGTAATTAGGCATTCGACTACCACGTGATTAACTTGGGGGTAGTGCTCTCGTTTCTGTTGCTTGTTCTGGAAGTCTAGATTGGAGCCTCCAGTGATTGTTTGGATAGTTCCGAAGCTTGAGAAATTAGTGCTTTATTGCGAGGATTCTGGGTGTTATGCTGGTGGAGGTGGCGGTGCATTGGGCTCTACTCTTGGCTGAACCGCTTGAGTGTTGTTTATGGGGTATCTTATCTGCAATGGTGGCGTAGGTGATGGTAGGCTGAGTGGTATGGCTTTGGCTTGCGGCAGGAGTGTAGTTGTATGGTTGGTAGTATGGCGAAGGGTATCTATGGTAATTGGATTGGTACTCTGAACGGGAGTTGGAGTGTTGGTGTGAAAGGTGGTGCGAGGATGATGACTATGATGGTTGGTGCCAGTGGGATGTATGGTTTCTTCTTTTGCAAAAGGGGGTTCGGTGATTGATTTTGCTTTTGTTTCAGTTTTTCATGGATTCCACGAAGATGGGACAATCTCTTGTCCTATGATCTGTGTCCCTTTCGTGGTACATGCAGTATAAGGGTATGTCTTGGTTTTGGCCTCTGCCTTGCCCCTGACTCGTGTAGCTGCCTCTAGGGTGGTAGCAGTCTCTTTTAGGATCCATAGCCATGTTCTTGCTTTCAATTGCGAAGGTCCAAAATTTTTCTCCCAGTTTTCTGATGGTCCACACACGTCCGAGTCTATGATGTGGATCTGCTTGTGTGGGATATCGAAACTCATTGTGTTTTCTCTACTTTTGTTGTAGTTGGTGGGCCTCGAGGCTTCGCTTTTCTTTGGAACTTTTCTCTGTTGATCTAGCTTGTGAAAGTGTAGCACATTCAATCTGTTGAACTTGCGAAAGTTATCATATAACTCCTCGAGTGTTTTTAGGCACTCTCAGACTAAATAACTGTACAGCTGCCCCGCGTGCAGCATTTTATAGCTTGCTGTCGACGTCGTGTCATCAGATATTTTGAGTAGGAACGGGGAAAGCGCGACTATGTAAGATCAATCTCAAGGAAGAACACGGCGAGTTTTTAGACTGGTTCGGGTCCTCCGGAGAGTAAAAACCCTACGTCCAGTATTGCTGTATTATGAGATGTAAAAGCTTGGTCGCTTGGATGCCTAAGCGTTGGTTCTTTCGATGCCCCAGATGAGTTGTGGGCTGCTACTTATATAGTCAGGAGAACCGCCCTACAGATATGGCAGGTTTTCAACTCTGTTACAATCTCAACAAACACGCACCCGATCGAGACTCTAACTTGGGCTGTACCAACCTCGTGGGCCGATGCAGCTAATGGGCCCCTGACCCGGGTGAATATTTGTGGTATCGTCACTTGTGTTATGACTTGCTGTCATAAACTTTCGGAGCTTGTGCTTTGAGACGAAGGAACCTGTAGAAAAAATCTGACAATGTTTCTCTTTCGTATTGTTAACACGACAGGTCCTCGGTGCTAAGCTCTTCTTGAAAACCTTGAAAGTTAACAAGAAACTTTTCTTTCATTGTCCTCAGGATGTGATTGATCTTGGCTGTAATCTTGCGTACCGGTTAGTTATTGTGTCTTCAAGTGATACGATGAAAAACTTGGTGAGGGTAGTGTCTCTCCCCGAGACGAAGTTATTGCGGCTTCATAGCACATAAGGAACTTTCGTGGGTCTGGCTCTCTGTAATATTTTGGCGGAGGCGTTACTCTGTAATGAGATGGTCATGGGGCTAGTTGTAGATTGTCAACCAGGGAACATTTGTTATCAATGGTGCCCTGTGTTGTATGATGTTGTTACCTCTGCAGTCAAGGGAACTGGAGCAATCTAGTCTATTATATCACAGAACTGTTGGACAACGCTTCAACAGGGCCCTGCCACATGTAGGCGTCTGCGCGGTAATCCTCGCCTGGCCGGCAGTGTGAAGCCTCCGTCCTTTAGCCTCTGGCTACATATTGGTGCGAGCTCCGATTCGCTGGTTGCTGAGAACCTTCGTTCGGGGACCACCGACGTCCACACTTCCTTGCAGAAACATAACAAGCATGCCTTTCGAGTGGACGAAGGTGTCTCAAGTTGAAAGCCCAACTCCCAAGGGGCTCGATGTGAGTATTCCTCTCGTGACGCCGGAGGCTCGCCCCCAACACAGTTCAAGGTGGACGAGTACGCGTTCACGAAATAGATCGCGTCCAGGTCCAGCTCCCGTTGGTACTGCCATCAGATGCTTAAACCGTCGGAGTCTACGAGTGGGCGCTGCAATACCCCACCAACGGCGATGTTGTCTCCCTTTTCGTTGAGCTCCTGAGCAAGGTAGACTGTGATGTCCAAGCGAGGATCTCATGCGTGCTGCTGGACAAGTCCGGCGAGCCAGCTGCTCAAGACCATGTGCGCCATCATCCCCGGCATGGACGATGCTGGGGACTGCATCGTGCAGTGCATCATCGTGGTTCTCAAAAATCCTATACCAAGTGCCCCATTCATCTGTTTCAGAGATTAGGTGACTAGCCTACTAAGGTTCTCTTTGTTTTAGTTTTTTTGTCACTTTTTTATTAGTTTTTAGAAGATCTAAAAATTGAATGATCATAAAAGTAAGAAGCTAAAAAGCTCATAAAAGTTACTTTCAGTTTCTTGTTTTTAGATCTCTCAAAAACTAATAAAAATAATAAAAAACTGAAAACAAACACCACCTAAAACCACGCACCCAGTATTGAGCAGCCAACTCTTCGGGTGGCTGTGCGTTTCCTCCCATTTTATTGAACCATGGCCTCCTCATCTCTGTAGTCCCTAACATTTTGGTACAAAATTTAAGAATGGCAGAATCCCTAACACCAGGACGGAGGGAATATATACATATGGAATTTTACATAGCCCACAGCATACGCATGTAATTGCCGTTCTTCTCAAAATGGCATTTTCATTTGGGTCACTACATTTACA
>VSTD030004399.1:0-10317 GCA_008808055.3 Sporobolus alterniflorus
GTCATTATTTCCTACACTTGCGGAGTACTTTATGTACTCACACTTGCCCTATTTCCTGTATATTGCTGCTATGCTCTACTGCTCAGAAGATGAAGAATTCTTTGATGAAGACATCTTCTAGGCGTGTGAGCCCCTGGTCTTCTGCCTGTGGTGTTTTGTTCCGTTGTGTAGATCTCTTGATCTTGTAATAAGCTTTATATTAAGGTACGTTGTAATAAACACTAGTTATACTGTTTATTTCACTATTTGTTACTTTATGTGTGAAAATTGATCCTACCACACATAAAGGAATAAATTCAGTTTTGGCATTAAAACTGGGTGTGACAGTTGCTCCATGTTGAAGATGAAGCCATCTAGCTCTTACAGATCCACACCTTGGTGAGATGGCATTAATTAAGCATCCCCATTTTCCTTATGCATATTGATTTCCAAATATGGAAGCATGACAAAGCAAAGAATGTAAAATCTAATCTGACAAAATAACATGGTCAGATGGCATTAATTAAACACCCCCATTTTCCTAATCTACATTGCAATGGTCAGCAGCAAGAATCTTACATGGAAAGGCAAATAATTCTATAATGATGGCATTAAGATTATGAGTATTAAAATTAACAGATTTGCTATGTCCATGGTTTGGGACCAAAGGTTTCAGATTCAGTGAACTGGCAAAAAAATTCTAATTCCTAGTCCACAACTCACTAGAATTAACAATACATAATGCCAAGTTCGAGAAAGATCTTCTAATTTTTATTGAAAATGCATAGATGAGCATGACTTAACATTTCCTAAAGTGTGGCTCTTCTAGTACATGCGAGTTAAAACTTTAGCTTCAGTAGGATAGCTAAATTTCCTTTAATGTTTTCACAACCTTCATCATATATGCCACACCATTTCAAATTCAATAATATCAGTGAAGTCAATCCTGCAGAAATAAATATTCCATGGGGGTTTTTTAAAAAAACCAGCTCCTTTCTTAATGGACACATTTTACACCATGCTCAATAGGACCAGAAAATGAACCTCAAAACGTCACTAGATTGAATACTGCACAACTTGCGTAGCCCTAACAGAAGCAATATTTTTACAAAAAAGTCATCATCCACCCCTTGGCCTAAATAATGGACTGGTGCAACACTTCCGTCATTAATATATGTGTCATCCTCATCTTGGTCTTCAAGTGGTAAGTCAGCATCATTTGGTTCAGCCATGGACTGAGCAATTGCCTCCTCAATCACAAAAGCAGCAACACTTACCCCTGGCATGTCAGCCCTTGTTCAGTTTGATACTTCATTGGCATTGTGTATAACACTCATGTCTTCCATTCCCACAACCAGTGAATCAACGTCAATTTCTCCCTCCTTTTCCGCACCTGCTTCTTCTGGCATGGAAAATAGATTCCTTGGTAGCATTCGAACAACACTGCACAAGCCTGATTTCTTCACATTGTTGACAAAAAAACACCTGCTTAACTTGAATCCCCAGAATGTAAGGCTCAGTAGAATATCAAAAATGAGTTGTGTCAATATCTATGATCCCATATCAATCCTTTCTATACCCTCTACCTTTCTTATTATGGTCAGAAGGCACATCATACCAGTCACACTGAAACAGCACAACTTTCTTTCCATTTGGAAAATCTAGTGCGATAATTCTTTGAACCACACCATACCAGTCCATATTGCCAGTACTAACATCACCCTTCACAACACCACCACTATTTTGTGTGCTCACGTGGGAGCTCGAAGACATTGAGAATCTAGAGGACAAGATATGGAGCATTACGAAGGAGCAGTACAAGGGATGGAGATCATCCTTAAGTGCTATGTACAAGGCTTACAACTGTTAAGAAGACAGGATGAAAAATAAGCTTGAGGACATCGATATTGTCGAGTGGCATTACCTGCTTAATTATTTTGGGACTGCAAAATTCAAGGTACAAAACCACTCCGTCTTTATTCCCCATTGACATATACAGAAACTCTAGTATGTACAATGCATTTCAAGTATTTTTTACTGCTGTAACATTTTCTAGGATATTAGCAACAAAAACTCTAAAAATCGTCAGTTAAGGAAGACCAACCATCTCCTGGGATCGAAACCATTGTCACAAGTTAGTTATGAGCAGGTATTGTCATACATTTTCAGCTTGTTGTTTTGAAAATTTTGTTGTCATACTGATATGGTACATTAATTGTTGCGTTCCTAGAGCGAACAAGGCACCAGGGATGAGCCAACTGACTTGGAACTTTGGTTCTCTATACACACCAAGGATGGCCAATGGTCAAGTGATGCTGCAAAGGAAGTATTTGTGAGTAGTATGACTTTCTAAACTTTATATACCTTGGTCACTAATATGTGCAACACCTCAAACTTGAACTAACTCCTTCATTTATAATTATTTTAGGATGAAACATACCACAAAATTGTAGATAATTCTGCAGCAACACCACAGGAGGAAAACCTCATTTTCCAGACAACATATAAGGAAACCACGAGATGCAAATCATCTAGGACTTTTTATCATGGTTACATGGCAAAGTATCCTACTAGAAGTGAACTTATGAAAGACCGACTCCAGGAGCAAGCTCGTGCAGCTGCTGTAGCTACAAAGAAAAATAGTGAGCTACAAGATGAGGTTCAAGATTTAAAAGAACACCTTGCAGATGAAGTTGCCGAAAGGGAATATGACAAGGAGGAAAGTAGGCAGCTGATGGAGCAGCAACTGGAGGCTACAAGGAATGCGATGAGGAAGGAGTTTCTTGCAAAGTTAGCACAACAGAAAGAAACTACAACTCAGCAGGTAATACTATTTGAAAATGTTAGACACTACTTCATTTTTACACCATATATCATAGATAATGTATCCCTCTTCTTTAAATTTTCTTCTGCAGACTCCCATAGCAATGCAAAGCACCATTGATACTACTGACACTTCAACTGAACAGGTAATAAACTTTTCATTCCTATAAGCACTTAAGTTTGATGTAAACACAAATTACTATATAGCTATTGTTATCCTACAATTTCATTTGTGGGCTATTACAGGGACCATGCCACCTAATGATGTTGCTGCTACCCCAATAGAGGATATTAGTGATTGCAATAATGATCACATAGGAGAACAATTACCAAAGGTAAATATCTCCTGCACAATCTAAAATCACACAATTATTAAACTTTCCACTTGTTCATTCAAATTTTGACTTGTAGAGTTGCCGAGAAAGTGTTGTCACCATAGAAAAGGACTCCAATTCAGCTACGCATGCCAATTGTAATTTAGGTCTTAAGCGCAATCTCTTTGCAACAAAGAAAGGCAAAGGGGCTGCAAGTTTTGTTTCGGGACATCAACTCATCAATGCTGTTAGAACACGTTCTGCATTGAAAAGGAAATCAGTGGATCAAGGCCTACAGAAGTGTGAGAATATGAGTAGTTTGTTTACATTGGCATAATTGATACATTGTGGAAGGTGAAAAACAAATAGTTATAGTCATTTTGGTTTTGTAAATTCTGTATCCGTAGAACAAATTAGAGTGTATTGATATTCTGGATTAATTTTTAATTTGAATGCTCGTGGCTGTAAATTGATTTCTGTTTTTATCTATGGTTGCTATTTCTATTTTGGTTATTGCTACGACTAGCTTATGTTGGTAACCAATTTATTGCAACGAACATTCATTGATACAACACGATATAATTGCAATGTGACACAACTTGTTGCGATGTCACTTTTTGCAACAATGTCTCTCTAGTTGTAACAAATGTTATTGCCACGGAAGAATGGTTGTTCCAACTGAGGCTAGTGCAACTATAATATCTCTGTTGTCATAACACCATTTTCCAATGGGACAATTTTTGTTTCGACAAAGCCTATTGCAACGAAAAATTAAGGATGTAACAATGGTTATTGCCACGTATCTGTTGCATATGCAATACTATTTCTTGCCACGTAATGATTGTCATTGCAATTGAGGTTATTGCAATGAATGACTGGTGATGCAATACAACATATTGCCACAAAAGATGGTCATTGCATAAAATGTTAAGGAAACAATATTAGGTGTGGTAAAACCCATCTATTGCCACTATACTTGTGGTTGCAAGCCCTATATTTTGCAAGGGTTCTCTAAGTTGCAATAACCAAACATTTGTAACCACACCAAAAAAGTTGCGAACCCTATTGCTACTTGACAACTTGCTACACCTCCCAACCAACCTCATACTATTGCAATAACAAGCTATTGCATCTATGTTGGGCTTATTGCAACGATTCCACACTGAAGCAAAAGGGTAAAAATCTAGTAGTGATCCTGCACCTTGCCAGGGTCAACGGATATTCCTTCTATAGAGATTACGTGACAAAAGACTCGAACTTCGCATATCCAGAACTCACACTTGCTGAATTTTGCATAGAGTTGATGATCTCGCAATCGCTGAAGCACAATGCGAAGATATCCCTCATGCTCTTCAACATTCTCAGAATAGATTAGAATGTCGTCAATGAAAACTATGACAAACTTATCCAATTCCGCCATGAATACGGAGTTCATCAGATACATGAAGTGAGTAGGGGCATTGGTCAATCCAAAAGACATAACCAGATATTCATAAAGTCCATACCGGGTCGAGAAAGCCATCTTCAGGATATCTTCTTCACGAATCTTGATTTGATTAAGACCTAATCGAAGAACAATCTTGGAGAACACCTTAGCACCTACCAATTGATCAAACAAGAGGTCGATACATGTCAACGGGTACATGTTCTTGATTGTCACTACATTGAGTGGTCGATAATTGACGCACAACCGCGGTGTCTTGTCCTTCTTCTTCACAAAGAGAGCGGGACAACCCCATGGAGATGAGCTTGGCTAGATATACCCCTTATCTAGCAACTCTTGTAGTTGGATCTTCGGCTCTGCTAGTTCATTTGGCAGCATTCGGTATGGTCTCTTTGAGATAGCAGTCATACTAGGCTGTAGCTCAATCTTGAATTCAATAGCTCTGTCGGGTGGCATTCCTGGCAGTTCATCAGGAAACACATCCGGATATTCCCAGACAATGAGAATCTCATCCAGGCTCTTCGCAATGGCGGTGTGAACAGAGGCCTAAAGACAAGGCATGGCAGGTAGATGCAGAATAACCTTGCCGCTAGCAAGTGAATCCAGGTGGACTAGATGGGCATAGATGTCCAAGAGAGCCTTGTGTATCTTCATCCATCTCATCCCCAGGATGATATCAATGCCTTGACCATCCAAGATGACGATATTGGTCAGAAAGATTTGCCCAGCTAGCTCAAGTGGGATTTTAGGGACCATACGATCGGCAACCACTCGACCTCCTGGTGTAAGAATAAGATATGGCACTTCCGTCTTCTCGAGGGATAGATTAGTCTTTTAAGCACAAGCTAGACTCATAAAATCATGGGAAGCTCTAGAATCGAACAGAATGACAATAGGATGCTCACGTAGGTAGTACGTACCAGTAAGAACTTCCTCACCTTTGGGAATCTACTCGACCTTGGTGAAGTTCACACGACCGGTCTTTAGGGTAGGAGTACAGATGTCCTCCTTCTGTTGACTCCCAGGTGGAGTTGGGGCTCTGGGTGAGTAGCCCTATCATGGCTAGCAACAATCTCAAGCGAAGTGCCCAGGGCACCCGTAGTTGAAGCATGGGTAGCCTGGCCCTACAGTCTGCAGAACTTGAGGTGGAGCAGACTATTGTGGGTGAGCTGGCGGACGTGGAGCTACCTGCTGAGGTGTATGGTTACCCCACTATTGCTGCTGCAAAGGAGGACCATGCGACTGGCCTGTAGATGGAGTGTAGACTAGGTGGTACTTGGGTTAAGCGCCCCCAGAAGAACCTAGAGCGGCTCTGTTGCCCCTCTTCTCTTTCTTCATGGCACAGATGTCATCCTCCTACCGGATGGTGCCACTCATGAGCTGGTTGAAGGCCCAACTCTGGAAGGGCATCAATTGCTCATGGATCTTGGCACATAGCCCCTTATGGGACAAGGCTATCTTCTTCACACTCATGTTGATGTGGTGAGCACCACACTGTGCAAGGTATATGAACCTCTTGCAATACTCATACACAGTGTCAGACACTTGCTTAAGGTCTAAGAACTCCTGCTACATGCAGTCCATAAGGCCGTTGGGGATGTGGTGCTCATGGAAAGCTTCGTGGAACTCAGCCAAGCCATGCCACCTGATGGCCGTTAGGAAGGGTGGTGATGAAGGTCACCCACCAGGCACTCAGACCCGCGGAGCTGTTGGGCCGTGAACATCATCTTTTGCATCTCCGAGCAGCGGAGAAGATAGACCTTAGCCTCAGTCGTGCGAAGCCAGCTGTCGGCCTCTAGCGGGTTCGTGGCCTCGGCAAACACAGGCAGGTGTGTCACCAAGAAGTCCAAGTAGGATGTCTCATGTTGCTGGTGCTGACATGGTTGTTGCTGCTGCAGCTCACGGGCCTCACGATGCCCCTCATTTGGCCCCAGCCTCTGCATGAGAGCATTCTGAGTGGCTAGTAGCTATCGAGAGCAACCGGAGCCTGTGGCGGAGGGGGAGGAGGTGCTTAACGGTGTCTGGAGTTCTCTGGCAACTCCTGAAACACATTCATGGTTCTACGGGTTCGCACCATCTGACGACAAGGATCAAGAAGATTACTTCCAAGATGACAATTAGAAGGATGATTAGGATCAAGACGATGATCAAAACTTGGATAACTAGAACATCAGGATTAGCATTTTATTTGGTTAATTAGGTGCAATTATTTTACATGCAATGCATCATCCTATATGTCCTCATAAAATAAAAAGAGTAGCCCACTATTGCAAGCTATGCGCAGTCGGTGGCAAAAGCCCGCTCAACAGATGTTTTATAGCGGATTAATATGAGTTAGTGTACCTGCAGAAGATGGATCACAACAGTCATCAACCTTCACTCATGTCCACCAAGGACTAGTACTAAAGTACCCACTCATGCATATTCCAATCATAAACAAGAAAATAAGGCATAAATAATAAAATAAGCATACACAGTCCTAATAGTTCTACAAAAATTCACCAACAACAAAATAATTCTCATAAAACATAAAATAGGCTGAAACAATCCAAAAAATCACATGGCTTACCTTGGCCAGCGTAGTTGCATATATTAAACACTATTAGCATGCCACCTAAGAAGCTACTATAATCCTTATGTGGGCAGAACATGTTCCTCACTGTAAAAACATTGTTGATCATTTTTAAAACTCATTAGCGTGCACTTAACCTCAACATTGCTCTGATACCAAGTGTGACGCCCCCATCTGATAAGACGGGTTAGTCAACAGGATCATGTCGAAGGATTCTTAATGAAGCAAAAATACACAAGTGCACACATACAAGCTTAATTTAAATGAATTGATAATTGAAATATTACAATTTAAAGTTTCAAATTCGATACATTAGAGTTCATGCAACGGAACTTTAAAGATAAGTGGAGGCAAAATCTCTCAACAATACAAGGGCAACACATTGCCCTAAGATATAGCCCCTAGAAGCGTTCTATGCCTATGGTGTCTCCTAGTACGAGGTCTAAATGTCAGGAGTCTGGACCTCCCACTGGTAGCCACCCTCAGCGTCACCAGAAGGGAGAGGAGAGCTACCTGGATACAATTAGATCAAACAAGACAAAGTCTGCACAACTAATACTCAACAAGACTTACCCGACAATGGTGGTCATAAATAGCCTACTCCTAGACATGCAAGGCTACACGGGGTTTATCTGACTCAGCGGGAGCAGTGACTAAAGGTAGATCCTTACTTTAATTATTTTACCCATACTAATTATACCTGAATAAAGGTGATCATCCTGATCTAGAACATGCAAGGTAACAATCAATATTGTAAAGTAAATACATCATCATAATATAATCGTGCTCTTCATCAATAATTAACCATCTCTTAATCCATTATAATAGTAATCTTGCATTCTTACGAGTGGGAGCAGTGAACAAGTTATCACTCATATCCAAGAGTGTCGTGGAGATCTGAATCTATAATCAACCCTGCAGGGGTATAAAACCTGACCAACATGACATGCGTTCGCCCACGAACAAGGCACGTATGGCAACCTTTCTCAACGACATCGTAGGGTCGATCCGGGTCCCACCTCTCCCTAGTGCACATCTTCCACGTGGTACCACACGCTGCGCTATCTGTGGGTTTCCCATACACTATCTCAATACTCATCTCTAGAGGAATGGTGGGGTATCATCCAACCACTACAATCATCAAGCTATATCAGTTTACAGGACCCCATAAATCCAGCATGCGGTCAATACATAATCAAATGCTCATTCAAGTGTACACTATGAATGGTCCTCAATCGACACAGATGGGAGGCTACCACCCTAGAGCCTCGAGTATCCACATATAACTCCCCGTCCTTCTCATCCGATGATACTCCGTTTTCCTAGTTGCCCCGCCCGGTCTCAAATTTAAATCAACATTCATTCATTCATTCAATTCTCCATCAAGATTTAACCATTTTAATTCCATTAATGTAAAAAGGGGTCCTACATGCGAGTGGAATCAACCACTTGTCTTCTACCATTAGCTACAACTAAGCATAGCACCGCTAACGGTACTATATACTACAAAAAGGGATACCACAAGGATAATAAGGAAGGGTAAACCATTCTAATGCAACAATAGCTCCATTCAAATCCTATACGTAAATGTATAATACATTTGTAAGAAGAAATTATAAAGGACTGGACGGATAAGTAGGATCGGGAAGCACTGGGGCTTGCCTTGCTCAAACAGGAAGTTAGGGCCCATGGCGCTTGATGAGTGTTGTCCCCCAAGCTCCTCTGTAGTGGCTTCATTCTCGAGCAGAAAACCTCCTACGACAACGGTTCCTACATGTGATGGCATGCTGATTTAATTAATTACAAAGGATTCGAATGAAAATGATTAGAATAGATTCATACAAGCTTCACCGATAAGTTTTATATTTTTCTTAGACAAATCTTGAATTTAGATGAATAACATCAATGGTTTCATGAATTTTGGACACAGAATGAATTTTCTATGAATTTTGGAAGTTTGAACTAGATTTACACAATTTCTGTAATTGAAAAAGAATTTGAAAATTCACTATGCGCCATGGGCCAAAACTGGCGGCCCAGCGCTCGTGGCCACATGGGGCTGCTAAGGCCTAGCCAGGATTGGCCCAGCGGCCTGGCTTCACTTGGCCCGCTCAACGGCGTCTCAACGGCGTGAAGGTGTTCGCATGTAGCCTTGCGGCGGCACGACGCACCAGTCGGGCAAGGTGTGCATGACGACGATGCTCCGGAGCAAGGTGGTGATGGGAGGAGGCAGGCTCACCGATGCTCTGTGGCATTTCGATGATGTCTACCAGCAGGGAGGTCAATGGCGGCTCCGGTGAGGTCTGAAGAAGGGAGTTTCACGGTGGCGCAGCACTAATGCGCGGTGACTGTTGGATGACCGATGGAGCTGTGGGGCCAGTGAGCTACTCTAAGGGCTGGCAATGCTCCTGGATCATTGATAGACAAACGACAACCAGATGGGGAATAAAAGGTATGTGTGTGTGGGGGGGGGGGTCTTAAATAGTCTTGGGGTTCGGTCGGGATAGGCTCGGCCGGTCGAAACGACCGTTGGTGCACGTGGGCTGCATTGCCCCACCATGGCGGCCAATGTGGGTGCGCGACATGGCAGACAGGGTGAGCGGCAGTTGGGCAGGCTCTGGTGGCTACCTTGGAGGTGGCGCTGGTCAGGGAATCTTACCTTGGTGCCCTTTTGTCTGTGGACCGGCGAAACGCGCCGGTGAGGGCGGCTGATGGGTACGAGGCGTAGCAGGTGCGGGCCTGGGCGAGGAGAGGTCGGCTCGATGCGGGGTGGTGTGCACAATAGGCGGCTTGTCCTGGTGCATGGGAGAGGGTGTTGTGGTAGAAAAAGGCATGTCGGAGCAGGCCACGTGAGTGGGGAAGTGACGGGCGCCGAAGACTGGCTCGGGGTGGTGCGGATCGGCGAGACTCATAAGGCGCGCTCGACCGGCCGGTGAGCCGGGCGCGGGATTGGGGAAAACAGGCGGTGATGCCATGACAAGCAGGGCAATGGGAATGCAGGTTAGCGGGTCTGGTTGGCAGGCCCAGCCCGTTAAGGAAGAAAGGATTTCGAAATTCAGTTAATTGCTTTCCATTCAACGCAGAATAGAAACTAAAACAAATGAAATAGCTAGACGCCTCTGAAAAATATGAAAATTTGACAGGAGGTAGAGTAGGATATTTGGAGAAACTTTCATGTTGACAAC
>VSTD030004400.1:0-10317 GCA_008808055.3 Sporobolus alterniflorus
TGCCATGCGTGTGATTTGAACATCCTGGGCACACGTATGGAGGCTTCGTTCCCTCTTTCTCGGAACGGGGTATGACAGCCACAGATGTTGTAGGGTTTGCAGCACTGCCTCCATCAGCTGGCTCTAGTTAGTGATGAGCTGCTCAAACTACGAGCTGGCCTAGTTATTGGGGTTGCTGCCTTGACCATTTTTGTTGTTCCTTGTGTTAACTATCTGAGAGGTTTTTAGGAAAGGTAGAATGAGACACAAGGCTTAGATCAAATACCCAACTATATGCACTGGAAAATGCAGATGCTACAATTTCTTTTGTTATTAAGGAAAGATGCGGTCATGGACAAGGTGCCGAAGCAACCCATGACTCACACCAGCACACACTCAATCAAAACAAATAATCAAATGGACAATGACTAATGACACATTATTACAACTGGGGAAAGATACCTAATCGAAGACAAGAACCGGACTAAGGGTGGTTGTCTACTAGCGGTTCCTTACTAGTGCCAACTCTAGACAATGTGGCGGTCTAGGTGTCCTAGTCTGAAGAGTAGAAGTCGCTGCATTGGCCAGCCTGCATCCTCTGGCTAGCACGTAGGGTATCCTATATGTCTACTAGTCGGGTGCGAAGGTAGTGGATCTCCCTCTGAGTGGCAAGCAGATGGTCACTCAGGTCTAGAGAAAGACTCATGCTGTGAGACATCGTGCCTCTAAAGATATACGGGTCCACTTGAGAGATCTTGAAAGCATCATTCTTGCTCTGAGGGTAGAGTGCATAGATGGAGTCTTTCAGGTCATGGTGTTGGGAGCGGTTCCAGCTCGTCAGCACCTACCAAGCAATGTATGCGACTGCCTATGCAGAAATCGCATAAGGGGCGGGGCAAGTATGCTTACTGACCACCTCCTGCCCATCAAAAACCACCATTGTGCAGGCGATCCCATATGTGTAAGCTCCTCTAAAATTTTCTCCCACTCACTTCGATCCATATCAGTCGAAGGTGAATATTGCCCATCAACAAATGAACATCTCATGCGGGGCAAAATCACCCCAGAAGCATTAGCTAAAATGCATGCAACTTTTTTTCGCGGAGCCCCCACCATGACCACGCGGTGGGGTAGATGATGAACCCAGAGCTCCATCTAGCAGAGCCTTTTGGTCTATGCACAAGCTACCCTCACCTTGTCTTCTTGATCCTTGGGGGTCCACACTCAATCACGATGTTTGATCCCCCAGCGGCTTCCACGGAGGGACCACGATGGTACCATCGAGGCCAGCTTCATCTAATAGATGAATCCCTGGCCAGAGCTCCCCAGCACTCACACTCAATAGCTCACCAGGTGCGGCAACAACATTTTCTTCCGGATGAGAACCAGCCTTCAAACAAAAAAGCGACAAATCATATGAACTCGAAGAAACATGAGTTACATCACACCGAGTGATGTCGAAAATAAAAATATCCGAAGCCTGCGTAGGACCGGGATAGCATAGACCCTTCACAGATCAAGCATATTGTTCAAAATTCAAGTAAGCCGAATTTCCTATAACATCATAGGCATTAAACCCATCATCACACCACATCACCACGGCGTTCGGCAGACTCAAGGTGACCCTCGGTCGGGTCATGGGCAGTGCCATTGCCTTGATCTCTGGCAACACCGTGATCGGCCTCAGTATCCCCCTGTGGCGGCTGGTGGTCTTCGCCGACATGTGATGAAGGACCGGTCATGTCATCAGCAACTCGTGGAGTACCTCCGCCACCGCTTTCCCCCTATATTACAGGAGACAAACAAAATAAGCAACCAGTCTACGAATATTGCAACATGGTAATGATCAATCTCACCTCCAGTCTGACACGGAGAGCTTCGGTAACATATGGCAAGCCATACGAAGACCACCACCTCTTTACAATGCAGGCAGAGAGCATCACTATATCGTCCAACACTTCATCTAAGATGGAAGCACCGCACGAGTTCATAATAGAACCCAGCCCATCGATCTGATGACACTTCGCTTGTCCTTGCAACATTTTCAAAACCCCAACGAGGCAATAAACCAAGAAATTTTTGTTTGCTTTCGCAATCACGTCTGGTAGCACCTGAATCTCTTTTTCATACCATGCGATGACATCACCGATGGTGCTGCCCTTCTCAGGATATGGCAGGCATCATGTGACAATCTCGTTCAGCACCACCTCCAAAGCCACGTGGAGCTCATGAAGCCTTTAACGATGACAGAGGCAGTAGTCCTAGAATTTTTTCCGCTCTGGCACAATAGCAGCCTCGGGATCGGTAAGGACCTGAATTTCTTCTTCCTTCAGCACATCGATGGCAATGTGCAATCCCACGCACTCTCGCTCCAATTTCTCCCAGTCTGTAGACAATGAGCTCTGGGCGACGTCAGCTTCGGCCAGCGCCTGGCATGCCCATTGAAGCTCTGACCACAATTTTGCGTGATCTGATTCAAGCTCTACTGTGCATGCCCCTGTGCCACCTCCATCGCACCGTTACACATGTGGGCCTTCGACAAATCAATAGCCTGTCCAGCCCCAAGAAACAATGTCACGAATCTAGACGTGAAAAATCCCAGAGCAAACAAAGTAACCTTACATGTTCAAGGTATTGAACGATCTGTTCATCATCATCTGCGAATCCAGATGATGGCAGCCCTCGAGCCAACTGACGAAGGTCAACTTCGGCACTGTCATCATCATGAACACCTATGCATCCAAAGTCAAAATCACCACAATTGATAACAACACGTGAAATTTGTAGAAGCGGTGAAAACCAACCTTCCGAGGACGCCGCATGAGCCTCAGTATCAACAGCTACATCTTGTTCCGCCGCCCCCACGCCCGGCACCTCTGTCATATGCCGAAGCTCCGTGGAAATGTGCACATCTAGAACCGGAGGCGGTGAAGCCATAACAGATCCCAAACCAGAGGAGTCATTTGACGATGAGGAGCACAACTCTACCGATGGCACAGAATCAAGAATCGTGTAGTACGCCACCCGGTCAGCATCAACCCCCACCACAACTGGCTGTCATACCAAAACGTCACGAGGGGTGACACAGGCTGGTGCAGGTCTTGCATCAACCTTCACATGTTTCCTATTCACCGCCAGAGATAGTGTTGTAGCTGGCCTCTTCACGCCGGTGCTAATCTTGAGCCCTCGACGTAGTCACCATCGCTGCCATGGTTTTTGACACAGACATCCCCGAGGGTGCTGCGGCCCTCAGGGGAACACTAGATCCAGGCGCCATGCTAGCTTTCTATGCCTGCGTTGCATGGGTGGCCTTAGCCGAAACCCTTCATGTGTTTCCTGGAAGGCCCAACACCTGCATCTCTTTTCCTCCTCTTTGCTGCCTCTTTGCTCACCTCAGCGCCAGACTCCAGGCGACGGCCATAGGGTACACCGGCATGCTCAAAAATCCTATTCACCTAACCTCCATTCGGCACCATCAAGACACAAACCTTATGCTCCCCGCGGGCATAATGCCCAACAATGTTCATCATGGCAAGCTCCACCCTCGCCTAGAAGCCATCATTCATCTCGTCTGGGTGTCTAGCGGTAGGAAACTCTGGTAGAGGGACTGTTAGCATCGACACCAATTTTTCCCCTTCGGCAATTTCACCCAAGTTGAACCTTGCTGACAAGGGGAGAAGCCTGCATGCCATATACTCCTGTACAACATCCCGACCACCAATTGCACGAGTAGCTTTAACGAAGACCATGTCACCAGCCTCATCATCAGGGCACTGGAATGATGTCTCAGTCACAAAATCTAGCCTAGTCATATAGGAATGCAGAGTGAAGATGCATTTGCCTTGTCCAGGACTCAGGATCTGAAACAAAGGAACTTTATAGTAGAACCAAGCTTGTGACCAAGCCCCGGACCATTTGTTCTTCACTACCACAGTGAGCTTCACTCGCTGACCACCACGCTTTGCATGAAAATTAAGGCAACCGTACTACAGAAGCAACTCACCCCTCTCAACATCTATCTTCCTCACCTAATAGTGAAGATCATATCTTTTTGCAAAGCCTTCAGTGGATGGGACACCCTCGAAGCTTGAAACCACCCAAATATATTTTGACAACTGAACGATGGCATTGGGGGTGAGTTGATGTATTTGTACTTGAAATTTCAGTAAAATATCAGCAAGCACAGGGTGCGGGGGCATCCACAAGCAAGCACTGAGGAACTCCTTGAAGATCACTGCCTCATCAGGGTGGGGCTTTGAAATAGTCTCCTCCTTGATCTCGCGGCCCTTGCCCTTGGGAAAATAGCCGGTGTCAACCATCTCACAGATCTGGTGAGCCATCCAACACATCACTAGTTTCGCCTCGCGAGCCCATGTCACTCAATCTAGCAGACTCAGTCCTCTCCTTAGATCCCCCGCTCCCACAATCCTTGCCGTCAGAACCCATGGCGCCACCAACGGGACAGGTAGTGCTTTTCACACAAGCCATTGCAGATGTCGAAAGTCAGCAAGGCTACTTCCGGTCACGAGTGAGAAAAAGAGTGAAGATAGCGGTAAGAGCAAAAAAGCAAGCGTTACATAAAAAGCAATGAAATTGATCAGTGGTAAAAACCGAGTCACACGGCACCTCCTATATATACCTGTGGTAAAAAACCGCTCCCACCATCCGTAGCGCAGAACCCCAACGGGCCAAAATCACAAAAAGGCCAGATGGACCCACATTCAAAACCGACCTAGGTAGCGCCACGTCACAACCTACACACATAATCAATAAAATTTGCTAAGAGTTCTGGCAACCCCGTGTTCGAAGGTGAGGGTGATGCTTTTCCGATGAAAATGAACCGAACCCTTAGCGTCACAGTTAAAATTCACCAAAAGCCCTGACAACCCCGCGTTCGAAGGCTAGTGTAACGCTTTTCTGTGGGAATGAGCTAAAGAAATGTGCGCTCACTGAAGCCTCAATATCACACCCAAAAACTGTGATGGTCCAATCCCAATGCACAAGGGTGACACTTTTGGGGGAATCAGTCCGCAATAATCACAGTTTTGGCTCATCAGGATTGAACCTCTCCTACGAGGGGCTACTATTGGGGATGCGGAGAGGAGACCATAGGGAAACCCTCATGAAGCTCCACCTCACGTAGCCTAACCTTCGCCACTATTGCAGTCATAAGTACCTTCATTTGTTTTGCTTGGATGAGCAGCCTCAGCCAAAGGTGGAACCTCTGTCAACATCATGACCATCTACACCTCTAGGTTTCATTCCACAGGAAGTGACCATGTTGCTTAACAGTGAAGCTGAGGTTCAGTCGAAGATCCGGCATGCAATCACTAGAGCAGAGCTGATCGATGACCCAGAGCCCGTGGGAGAGCACATGCTGTTGGAGGTCCCTAGAATAGAGCTACCAAGCAATGGACACATGTTGGTTCATGATTGGTGGGGCACAGAAATAGTTGAAAATATGAAAGGACCGTAATGCCCCCATGACCGTAGGGTGTTTACAGGTGGCAGTTGAACGGGGGCATTACAGGGATTGTAATCATTACCTTTTAACTACCCTATAAATAGACCCCTAGGTGCTCATTGATGGGACACCTGGGAGCTACTACAATTCACATTTCAATGTTACTGTCCCTTGTCGTCATCTTTGATTCCCACTTTCATTCCGTATTCTCGTGTCTGGGACTCGATAGCCTTCGGCTATTTAGTGCCAACACCTGACGCCTTCCCTTTTATGACATTTTGTGCAGCGCCTAGCCTGAATGCGACTGAGGTGGTGGAGATTCGGGAGAAGGTGACTCAGGGCACGGGCGACTACCGTCATGGCACAGGCCTGTACTGCTTGAGCAGAGAAGATTCCCCAAGAAAGGGCCATTCGACTGGCTACTGCCCACGGGGAAGATGATGTGGCAGCTTGGAGGGTCTCTGTTTTAGAGGGTGAGCTCGTGGCTACTCACCGGGATCAGGACACGATCGAAGAGAAACTCCCGAGCATGGCTGCCAAAGTGGCCACTGCCCACTGGCGATGGGTAGCGGTAGAGGAATAGTGCGAGCACCTGGTCCATGAGCTTACTCTTCTAAATATCAGAGGGTTTGGCTTGTGCATGACCATAACTGGTGCTCCATGGCAGGCCCCCTACATGAGGGAATGCAACTTATGGTTGCCCACCACACCGAGGTGGTTATGTGGCTATCCACGCTCTAGGCGGCAGTGTCTCTGGCCGCCCAGTCCATACTACGACGCTTGCCCATTAATGTTTCTCAAGTGGGTGTTGTGGGAGAGATGGTTGCTAGATTCCAGGAGCAAGTAGAGTGATGCTCATGTCTCAAGACATCTCGCTCGAGGGTCTGTGACCTTATTCTTGGGCTGGTAGATGGCTGAGTCCATCTGGTCACCCACCTGGGTGAGGCCATCGGGCCACTTTAGGTAATCTAGGATTAGCATCAGGCCCCTCACAACTCAACCACCCATGTCCGGGACCTGATACTAGAAAGGCCTAGTGAGGTGCCTTCCATGGCGGCGGCACTGTCCTCGACCGCGTATGTGATCGAGGGTCATGTTGATGCAGCGGCCGCCAACGGGGTCCATTGGGGGTCCCAGTTTGCGCTGACCATTGTCTTGTCACACTTCCACAAGCTCAAGCTTGAGTTGGAGTTCCTGGGGTCCGTGTATAACAATGACCTGACGAAGGATGAGATGGATGTATTCAGGACCCGGGCCCGCTGGGCTTCAGAATCCCTATCATCAAGGGTCCCTCCGTCGGTAGCTCGTAATCTGAGATTTAAGTGTGGACAGTTTTGTATCCTCTCGGGGAAACATTTCTTGACGGTGCTTAATTAACGGTCGGCTATTTAACACCGCAACAACTTTCATCCTGATTGTTTCCTATACCCTTGGCCACACAAGCTACCGATAGTTTAGTTTAACCATCGGGATATGTGTATATAACAGTTTTTTATTTCAAATACGCCAATTTCTTTGTTGATCAGTCCACATTACAACCCACTATAAAATGATATGTACGATGTAATTGCATACAATGCAGTCACATGAGTGTTACCAATAATAATTAAATTAGTCCACATTAGGGAAGTGCCAATCCAAAAGGAAGATAATCTTCAACATAGTAAGATTAGTACTTTTAAGGAAAATACTAAATGTTCATGATGTAGGAAATAAAAATGCACAATGTCATTTGTCACACCCTGTTTTAAGGCCAAAATTGAATGCAATACCTCTATGTGTGCCAGGATAAGTTTCACACATAAAGTGATAAATAGTGAAATAAATAGTATAACCAATGTTTATTACATCAAGTCTTATAATAAAAACTTATTAAAAGACCAAGAGGCCTAGACAGTGGAATAAGGCACCATGCCACAGGCAGATGAATGGGGGCCCGCACGCCTAGAAGAAGTCTTCATTAAAGAACTCTTCATCTTTTGAGCAACAGAGCATAGCAATAATATACCAGAAATATGGCAAGTGTGAATACATAAAGTACTCTGCAAGTGTAAGAAATAAATGACATGCAAGCTTATAACAAGAAAGGCTTGACAACATGGTTTAAAATGTAGAGAAAGCATCTAGACCTAGACCACATCTATGCATGATGACACACCTAGGTTACCCAAGGTAACCAAGGGTCACAAGCTCACAGGAGTCACACCTGTAGCTAAAACCGACCAACGCTCACTGGCATCCCACCTGTAGCCAAACCAACAACCATGCACACAGGCTTCACACCTGCTGCATAACATGAACTAAAGCAACTAGACTTTAACCACAGAACCAACCCAATGAAACCCCATCTAATTGTGTGAAAGGTCCATGTCACTCATGACCGTGAGAACGGCTATCATGACAGTTACACTCTGCAGAGGTTGCACAACTTTACAAATAGGCTGATGATTTCATCGCTAGCTAAGAGACTAAAAATCTCCATTTTGCCCAACGTATACTTTCTTTGGTGCATGGTCAGGAGATCACCACAAAGTTTTTCACAACGTTTCTCAACCCGCAAAATATTCACACTAAGGTTTCACCGCTATGGAAGTCACATCCTACAGACGGTCAATCTTGTGCCAAGGCTATGAGATAAATCCACTCCATCACTTAAGTCCAGGAAGTCATATCCTGTCCTTCTGCCCTGAATATCCACAAAACTGGAAAAACATCATGCTAGTCAACTAACCCTACCCATATCAGCCATGTGCTTTATGCGGTAAACATGGTCACACGTTCCATGAATAGGTCCTTAGGATCACTAGCATGCACTTCCATAGTCCAAAATAGTACATAACAAGTACTTTGCATTCCCACACTATCATCAACATCCTCCTGCTAGGATCCTCTAGACTAACAGGTACTACAAAAACATTAACCAATTCTGATGGTTAACCCCAGACTTAGCAAAACTAAGCACGACGTAAAAGATCACTAGTGTTCTACCCAATCCTGGTAACAAGGATATTTCATGGAGAGGTATGACACATAGGATTCCCAACAATTTAGACAAACTACCAGCATGCAAACCTATAGATAGATACAAGAAATAGGTACAATATGCATCAAGGACACTTGCCTTCAAATCCCACTTGCTGCTGCTCGAGATCCCCGAAATCACTGTCTTGGAAGTTCTCCGGTGGCTTGCTCTCTATGTGACGATCGGTAGGCCGGAAACAAGCAATACAACAAAAATAAATCAAACAGAATAGCAAACAGAGGAATTTCAATAATATGATGCAATGACTATATAGGTTTCGTCTCTACGAAACTTTTGGCGCACAAATCATTTAAAACAGAGTTGCAGTTAAAACGATACAAGGTTTTTAAGTTGTAGGGGGTAGATTGGAATTTATAAAGATTACAGGGGCATCAGTGCAAGATTCTTGGATTTAATAGGAAACCAAATTATTTCTCAAAGAGAAATCCAGTAACCTAGGTTCATAACACGTAGACCGGGTCCGGCGCCGGTGCATGGTGGACCATCGGGCAGAGGAGAGGCCGGGGCTCACCGGAGCTCTCACCGCTCAGAGCTGCATTGGCCCGGAGCTCACTGCGGCTACAACAAATGGAAGAGTAGACCATGCCGGTATTCACCATGGGCTTTGGTGGCCGAGTGATGCTGGAGAAAGGCCAGCAACGGAGGAAGAAAACGACGGCAGTGAGGCAACCAGAAGCGTGGAGGTGGTGAGATGGTGTGAGAAATGGCAGCGTGGAGAGATGGGGGTGCCCTTGGGTGCCATTTAGCGTGCTCTATAAACATGAGGGGCGGGGCTAGGGGTGCATATATGCCTGCATGCCACCACATGAAAATCCTAGCTGTTGCCTCCTCCTCTCGGCCAAACTTTGAAGCCCTAGCTGCACTTGTGGTGCTAGAACACCCACATGTGGCATTCCTTCCCTATACGTGTGGAATCAATGGAGGCACTGCTGCGGTTGCTGCTGCACTGATTAGTTACGACGATGTGGAGGTTGCTGTCGGGATGACCATGAAGAGGAGATGATCAGGAACAACTACTTCCTTTAGACCAATGGGTGACTACGTTGGATCGCTGCTCCAACACATCTTCTGCTACTCAGCGCGTCTAGTGGTAATGATCCATGATCTCCTACTCGCAAGTATTCTCGGGTGAAATGGTAGAAGTAGTGCTAGTGTAGCATACCCATTTCCCTATAGTGGTATTAGAGCCATCTTGAGTAGTTCTTGGTCTAGATCATGCGCTATGGTGATATGTGATGGTTTTAAGGGGTTGGAGTAGATTGCGACATGTGACCGAAAGATTAGTTCATGCTCCCTCTCTGTTATGTGTGCAACTTGTCTCTACCGACTGGAATCACCATCGGGACTAACCGTGCACATAGTTAGTAGATTGAGAGAACAGATCGAAGTCATACGTAGCGATCTTCTCCTGATCAATGGGATTGATCTAGTGAAAATTGAGGCATTTTGAATGGCTCAGATTTGGGTTGATTTGATGAATCCAATGAGATTTTCATAGATGCAATCCATAAAATCCCGTGTGGTGTTTAGGGCACCATTGCTGTAGCGATATCATAGTTTCAGTAGAAATCGTTCTATGCCTAACTTGTTTTTGTAGAGAATGATGTGAGTGGTATGGCCTCAATGTCATGTGATGATCTATGTGTAACATTTGTGCAACATGGGTGTTGCAAGTTAACACAATTCGGTTGAGGTTGTTACATTATTTTATAACGACCGGCGTGCAACATGACTTGTGATGTTTGATCTCTTATGTAATTCATACATTAGCTATTAGATGTACTAGCTTTTATGCTTTCATGGAGGCTCTTCACAAGGATAGCGAAGATGG
>VSTD030004401.1:0-10317 GCA_008808055.3 Sporobolus alterniflorus
GGCTTCCGGAAAAGAAGTTGCAACTTAGTGGTATAAGTATGCTATTAATCCTATTAAGCCGGGGGGGATGTTACAATAATGAAGTCATGGAGACCGACACTGTTAGCAAAACTGCCAATGTGGGTCGCAATGATGATATTGCTAGTTAGGCTACCATTGTCAGTCATAGTGACCGATCATGCTAGTTTTTTCACCTGTGTCGGTCAGGTGCCATCACTTTAACCGACATTGGTTTACATTTTAAATTGAAATATTTCTACATTTCAAATTCAAATTACATGATTCCCGCATTCAAATTCTAATGACATGGTTGTCGGGTTCAAATTCTAATCACATGATTCAAATATTTCTCACCACATTTCATCCGGCTTACCAGAAATGAAAACCACCATTTATTAATGACAACATTAACTTATAAAAATCCCAATTTACAAAAAGCTCATCCAGGACCATATTTCCGTATTCATATATAGACAAAACATCAATAACCAATTATATTCTAGTTCATTGTCACACCCAGTTTCACTACAAGAAATTTGACCTTCTATGACATTCTCATCTATGAAGATATGATATATGTCATTAAATAACATCGTTTATGATGCTTTTCGTAAGCCGATTTCGATTTATGACGAAAACATAAAAGCGTCATTAAAAATGTAATGAAATCATCATAAATAGATTCGTTTGCATAATTGTGATGATTTTTTCATGACAATAATGCCTTTCGTCATAATTTTTTATGACTAGGATTTACCTTGCTGACATGGCATCCATGTGGCTACATAGCCCATACATACGAAATTGAATAAATTTTATAAAAAATCAGATACTTGATTGTACAAAAATTTAAGTGTTATTTTATGTTCCAAATAATGAATGATTAATCTATGTAATAACTATATTTTTGTAATAATTAATGTATTCCTTTATTTTCTATGTAGGATGATTTACTTATCTCCTATGTCGTCACATTTTTTTTTGAAAAAAGAGTTGAAAGTACTAGGATTTACCTTGCTGACATGGCATCCATGTGGCTACATAGCCCATACATATGAAATTGAATAAATTTTATAAAAAATCAGATACTTGATTTTTCAAAAATTTAAGTGTTATTTTAAGTTCCAAATAATGAATGATTAATCTATGTAATAACTATATTTTTGTAATAATTAATGTATTCCTTTATTTTCTGTGTAGGATGATTTACTTACCTCCTATGTCGTCACATTTTTTTTAAAAAAAGAGTTGAAAGTAAAAAAATCTATGAGTCATGAGGATTGATCATGAGACCTTATGTATCTATACCAGTTAACTTACCAATACGGTAGTTTCTCAAATGTGTATTAATATGGTTTTTTTGTTTACTACTACACTTTTCTCAGGTATAAAGTCAGAAAACATCGATCTGCCAAATCACTTACAAAGGAGTCGAACCTAGGACATAATAGAGGTATGCTAAGTGACTTACCAATACAGTACTGTGTTGAACATTACAGTATGTGATTTGTTTTCTATTAAGTTAATACGTGCTACTCAGGTATAAATTCAAAAAAAATTGGTGCTCTCAGGGATCGAACCTCGGATATCACCAACCTGTGTGGGGAAACATACCACTGCAATGATTACTGAGACATATTGTACCATCACCTAGACCTACCGGTCCAACCAATTGACTGAGCCAGGAGCGCCCCGCGCACCCTGCTCGCACGGCTCGCGCCCACGATCACACCTTGAGCCGCCTCATGCTCGCGCACCCGCGACCGAGCCGTGAGGTACCTCTCGCCCCGCGTGCTTGTGCCTCCGCTCAGTCATTTTACTGAGCGCCTCTCACCTGCCACACTCAGTCATTTTACAAAATGACTGAGTGACCTTGCGCCTGTAGCAACGAGGAATGACTGAGCACTGTAGCAAATGAGAAATGGATGACACACGCAGCAAACGGGATGGATGAGCACTGTAGCAGTGAAAAATGGTTGAGTATTATAGCTCAGTTGAAAATGGCTAAGCATTGTAGCACGAAAAATGACTGAGCTCACTAAAATGGCTGAGTATTTTAGCAAGAATGAATAAACACTGTAGCAAAATGCATGACAAGATCTCGAGAATGGCTGACAAAATCATAAAATGATCGAGCACTGTAATAAAATGGCTGAGTTCACTGTAGCAAAAAAATGACTGAGTTCATTCTAGCGAACTGACTTAGCACTGTAGCAAATGGCTGAGTTCACTATCACAGAATGATCGAGTTCACTAAAATAACCGAGCACCATAGATAAATGGCTGAGTTCAGTATACCAAAATGGCTGACAAAAATTACAAAATGACCGAGTACCATGGGAAAATGGTTGATCTGAGCACTGTAGCAAAAATGTCTGAGTTCACTATAGCAAAAAAAATAAAATGACTGAGCAATATAACAAAAATGGCTGAGTTTAGTGAAGTAAAATGGTTGAGTTCATTACAGCAAAATGACTGAGTTCAGTCAAGTAAAATGACTGAGTTCATTACAGCAAAATGACTGACAATATAGTAGAATGACTAAGCGACACCGAAAAATAGTTGAGTTGCGTGGGGTCAGGTGCGTGTGGGGTCGATCGACTCGATCGTGACTGCGTCGGCTCGGTCAAGGCATGCTGAGGCGTTTGGTTCACGCAGGTGCGCACACTCCTGCTCGGTCTATTGGACCAGTCGACTGATTGGTTGGTCTATGTGATGGACCAATAGCTCCATCACCTAGGGTGATGAATAGCGTTTGTATATATATATATATATATTAACCTAGAAATAAAACGATCTCATGACCCAAAACATTTTTACACATTCAATATATTGTATATATGTGGTGGTCTATGAGTTTTAAAAAATTTGAAAATATTTTACTATTTTGTACAGACTAATTTTTTTCCATGCATATCAAAAGTAATTCAAAATTAAACTACATGTACCTGAAATAAGATTAAAATTGCATTAAAATATATTTGGTCTCATAAGTTTTATAATAGCCCATTTATCATAGATAGATGGATAATTCAATTATTTGCTATGTACGATTCAACTTTACATTTCAAAATTATAATATATTAATCATAATAATATCTAAAATTTGACAGAAAATTGCAATGATAATATATTTTCTATCCATGAGGCTATCATAAAAATCTAAATGTTTTTAACAAAGTGAGAGTAAACATTGTTCAAGAATTGCAACATCAATCACATACTTCCACATAATCTAAGTCAAACTTTGTATTTTTCGTACCACGTGAATAATTTTGAACTCATCTGCACCTATATTTTGGACACAACCATACATTGACTATAATATGAGAATACAACAAGTTACATTAGCAATTTCCATCGAAAATAATGTTTTTCTTAGTTTTACTAAATTTTTTTTGTATAAAGTCAAATATACATAAATTGACTATGAAATAAAACAATCTCATGATCTAAAATATTTTTAACAGTAAATATATTGTATACACGTTGTGGTGTATGAGTTTTAAAAAAATTGAAAATATTTTAATATTTTCTACATATTAAATGAATTTTTGTGTGCATATCAAAAGTAATTCAAAATTGAACTAGGTGTACCTGAAATAAGATTCAAAAAATACATAAAAATATATTTGGACTCATAATAATTATTTCTATCTGTAGTATAACTTTATCTTGCAAAAATAGAACATAATAATTGTAATAATATGTAAATTTTGTCAAAAATTTGTAAAAATTAAAATGGTAATATATTTTGTGTCCATAAACCTTTCATAAAATATCAAAATGATTTTAATAAAGTGAGATGATACATTGTTCACAAATTGCTATAGTCATCACATAGTTCAACACAATCTATGTTAAACATTGAAATTTTCATACCAAATTAATAATTTCAAACTCGTATGCACCTATATTTTGGACACAACTATACATTGACCATAATATAAGAATATATCAAGTTACGTTAGCAATTCCCATCTAAACTAACATGTTACTAGCCATGTCATCCACATGACACTTGCCATGTCACTTGCCACATTAATTGCCATGTCATCATCTTGCCACGTCTCACCCTGTCATTGCCATGTAGACAACATATGATGTTTTTATGATTGTCATAGAATTGTTTATGATGTTCCTGAATTAGAACATCACTGAAGGTATTTAGTGATGCACCTTCTATGTCATTTTTATTTTCATCACCAGAGCGTAAAAAAAGGTCTTTTGTGATGAAAAAACACCTGTTATGATGATAATAAATCGTCATAGAAGGTCAAATTTCTTGTACTGTTTTAAGGCCAAAACTAAATGCATTCCTTTATGTGTGCCAGGATCAAGTTTCACACATAAAGTGACAAATAGTGAAATAATCGGTAAAATCAGTGTCTTTATTACAAGTCCAAAAGGACTAAGTAGTGGAAAGGAACACCATCATACCACAGGCAGATGACCGGGGGTCCGCACTCCTAGAAGAAGTCTTCATCAAAGGACTCCTCATCTTCTCAACAGTAGAGCATAGTAGCAAAAATAGGGAAAATGACAAGTGTGGGTATATAATGTACTCATCAAGTGTGGGAAATAATGACATACAAGCTTATAACAAGAAAGGGTTAACATAAGGTTTAATTGCAGAGAATTGCACCTAGACTTAGACAACTATTGAGCATCATAATCACTATGGTGAATTAGCTCCTATGTTACCCAACTGTAACCAAGGGCCTCAAGCTCACAGAGATCACACATGTAGCCAAACCAAATAGAGCTCATAGGCAACCCACTTGTAGCCAAACCAAGAACCAAACCACTAAAACCTGATTACACAACTAGATCCAGCCAACCATGTCCCAACTAATCATGTGAAAGGTCCATGCCACTCATGACTGTGAACACGACTATCAAGACAATTTATACTCTTTAGAGGTTGCACAACTTTACCCACAGGTCGGTGATTCCATCATGTATTGGTGACTAAGAGTCTCCTTGTTGCCCAACGTACACTTCCTTAGGAGTATGATTAGGAGATCACCACATAGTCTTTCATAGCATTTCCCATCCTGCAAAACATCCACACTAAGATTTCACCGTTGCGGAAGTCTAAGTCCAAGAAGTCACGTCCAGTCTGTCTGCCCTGAACATCTGCAAAACTGGGAACATGGCATGTTAGTCAACTAAGCAGCGTCGGGCATAAAAAATTCATGACACTAGTGTCGGGATGCCCTTCTGTGATATGGCCCGACACTAGTAACCATATACCAGTGTTAGACAAAAATGACGTTAATGGGAAAATTGACACTGGCGGCTGGCACCTAAAACTGAATGTCGGTCAGTACTCACATCATCAGGCACTGACACTGGTATGGTATATACCAGGGTTGGTTCGAGCTGATGTCTGCATAGACCAACACTGGTATATTAGATACTAGTATCGGGTTGTGATGACATCATCAACAACCAACACTGATATATATTATACCAGAGTTGGTAGTGAGTACTGTAATCTTGACCAACACTGTTATGATCCACAATGTCGTATCCTGCTGATGTCATCCTTACCGACACTAATGGTACTTATGTGACAAAACCACCTCAGAATGATGGGTTCGTCGACCAGGATCAGCTTGAGCAATTCTCAGTGAGGCGAGAACAAAATCAACACACAAAATCATGCAATACCATATATTAAGTTCAAGTATGATTATTACACATTAGGTTCATGTATTAAGTATACAAAAGAGGTTTGAAGCCCAAAACATGCTTCAAAGATATTTTAGAGTTAGCGGAAGTGAAAACACTCTCGTTCAGTACATTCTCTTTGCCCTAGAAGAGAATGCTATCCATCGATGCTCTAAGCCTGTGGATACCAGTATGGCACCAAACCCTCATCAGTTTGGACCTCCTACTGCATCCCTCATCGGCATCTCCGGAAAGAGGAAGAAGCTCCTCACTTGCACACAGGAGACAACAAGAGCTAAGCTTGAGCGACTACGCTCAACAAGACTTATCCATCGTGATCAGAAGACCACGACTAGACATGCAAATGCTTTAAGCAAAGCTAAAGGACTTATAAGCCTACTAGCACCTATAAAGTACTATTAAGCAAGATTTTAGCCATCTTAAGTTGATGAACATGGTAAGGTTTGCGTCTTAATCTAAGCATGCAAAGGTATCACATCAAATATTGATTAACATTAAGCCTTGACAAAAAAGTAGTCAACATCATCCATATAGTTATCATCACAATAATATGAAGATGGAATTACGCAGCGAGCAAGTCATCACCCATTTCTGAGGGTGTCACGGAGATTCAAATCGTATACACCTTGCAAGGGATGAAACCTGACACCATGACACTCAAGAGTCATGAAGACACCATAAGCAGCCACAGTTCACAACGCAATCAAAGAGTCGAGCCGGGTCCTACCTCACCCTAGTGCTCGTCTTCCACACGATACCTCAGCGGGCATCCATAGGTGCCCCACACACTATCCTGATGTACACACGTTAGATATGGTAGGGTATCATCCAGTCTCAAGTTGTGCCAACATTCTGATCAATCCACTAAACCACATAGGACCTCCATCGATAGAAAGGGCCCTATCTCGAGCGGTTCTGACCACTAGTCTTCTACCGGTAGTCTATACCACTAAGCATAGCATACTATCACATTCTTTCTTTCATAGGGGTAAACAAAGTGGATTAGTAAGGGTGTTCTTAGTGCAACTATGGTTTCATTAAACTCCTATAACTTAAGTGCACAATCAAGAATGATAAGTAAATATTTCAAAGCAAAAAGTCTAATAGAAGGATATTGCTTGGAGCTTGCCTTTGCTTAAGAACGGAAGAAAGTTAGTTTTCATGAGCATCACGAATGTTGACCCCCAAAAGATCTTGACTTGACTCTTCTTGCTCGACGTTGTAACCAACTCCTAGAACAGAATGACATGCATAAATTTAAAGGATTAATGATGAAGATACGAGTAGCTAAGGTTGGTCAATGCAATACGGCTCGACACGGCTCTTAGGTTTTAGAGTTTATGAGGCTACTACATTAACTTGAAGATCTTGCTTTCTTAAGTTTCATGACTTAGGTATTTTAGCGAGAGAAAGTGGGGTCGGAAAGTAAATGGCTCGAGGCTCGCTAATGATGTGAGTCGAGCGGGTTACTTAGGTTTGGGGTCGTGCCCAAAGTGTCATGGCAAGAGGTGAAGACTTAACCTCCACACCTCCATTTCTAGGCCAAATCCTCCACCTAGAGAAAGATCAAGCCACATAACAAGCACATGATCAAGAAAGGATCATGAAACTAAAGCATGCCATGGTGGTGAGGGGAAGATAGGAAGGTGTTCTCTAGGTTTAGAATGACCCTTAGGATTGTTCATGGCAGGGTCTTGATATGACAAAGAGTGAGCACCTTAATTACTTAAGTCCAACCTAATCAAGTCAAAAAGATGACAAAACACTGCTAATAATCATGATCAGGGGTTGATAATATTTTTGTCATAAGGAGATGGATCAGAAGAAAATTTAGTTCAAATTTCATAAATTTTGGGGCCCTAGGTAATTAATTATGAATTATCCTTTAATTAACAAAGGTTTAACAAATTAATCCAGAATTAATAATGACATAAATTATTTTATATTTTTATTCTATAGAATATATTTGAATTCAAATTTCAGAACTGGTTTGATAAATTTCTATGTTTATTTGAATTCCCTATGAATTTTAGGAGTTTCAAACTATTTGAAATTAGTTCAAATAAAATCAAAAGGGTAAATGACAAATGGGACTGTTCACTTAGGCCAAGACTCGGCTGGCTTCGGCTTGGTCTGGCTGACATGGGCCGGCCTTAGCGGGCTAGTAGCCCACTCCCTAGACAGGGGAGCTCTGGCCGTAGGCACGCTAGGTGGCAACACCGGCCATGCCGGTGGCGAGGTTGGTGGGGGCTGGCGGCTAGAGCATCACGACAGCGCAAGGGAACAATTTGAGGCACATCGGGGTCAAGGAACTCACAGGAAGCGGCCCTCCACAGCGGTAGCAGTTCAGGCGCAGGGGAACGGCGATGGGGGCGGCGTTCGATGGGCATGGCGACTGGCTCACGGGTTGGGGAGGAGCATGGGGTCAGTGTAGTTCTCGTGGTGGCGATGGCGGGGCCAAACGGGGACCAGAGGCGGGCGATCGATGGTTAAGCTCATGGAGGCAGATTTCTAAATGGGAACGTCAGTGGTGGTGTGGACATGAGGTCAGAGAATTCCGTTGGAGGGGTCATTAGGGATCTTGGCTGTTACACCCCAGTTCCAAGAAGACAAAACCGAAGCCTCTGAACATGTGCCCAGGATGTTTAAATCACACGTATAGCAACAATATGGTGAACAGATACAATATCTCATTTAAATTACAAGCTAAAATCTTTACAAAAAGACCCTTGGGTCAGAAAGAAAGATTACAATTAAGCAGCACTCAAAATCTATGCGCAGATGGAGCCTCCACAGGCACAACCAGAGGAGAGGCAGACCTAGTCTTCATCTTCTGGCTCCTGCTGATACTCTTGATTTTGATTCCAATATTTTATTCAATCTAAAGCAATGATAGAGGCAAGTTTGAGTAGACTTATGGTTGCTACTCAGTAAGTGGGGGAAGATATGACATGTAGGCTATTTATCAAGGACGGTTAGACTCAGGTTTGACTTGTAGAAAACAGTGGTTGACAGGTAACGAACTCATCTCCTCAAAGATAACAACCTCGATCACATCAAGGAGTCGCACCGTGAGTGACCAACAGCCTAATAAACCCCACTTCGACACAACCCAACCAAAGACTTAACCAAAACCTATCCCAGGTTTCCACTAATCTTGTGAGGGTCCATGCCGCTCATGACTGTGAGTGTCACATCCCGAAATTCTCATTTCGGAATGTGAACCATTTTTCCACAAGAAATTCAAAATTTCCAAAAGATTTTATTTATTTTAACTTAAAGTGATTTTTATTTTGTATTTAAAATGAGTTCCTAAATATTTTTGATGTTCAAATAGTTCTTTTAAAATAATTCATTTCAGTCGTGAAACATTTCCAAACAAAGTTATTCAAATGAATTTTCTTCTCTCAGCATTCATTAAAAAGGTTTACAAAGGTTTGTAAAATTCCTCCCTAATTAGAACCAAAGTCCATCTCGTCATAGAGCAATTCCCCTTTCTTCTGACTCCTGTGCAATCGACCGATCATTTCTTTTTCCACTGTACCTCATTCCTTCTCTTCTTCCTGCTCACCTTAGATGAGCAACAAAACTCGCACTCAACATCAAAATAATAGCAACCACATCATATTCTGATGAAGATTATTTCCCTACAATTCCTTCATGAAATTCCATTAAGAAATGGCCCTATAATGGTCATTATTCCCTCTTCTTCATGACTGCAATTTCAGCTGACCCAAGCCTTTGAATGTAGCACAATAATTCAGCATTTCATGGTCACAAACCACCCAATAATGTCTGACCATTTCCCCCCCATCAAATGCCATTAAGCAAAGGACAAAACTGCCAAATTAATGGTCAATTTGCAGTAGCTTCATTGCTGGTCATTCCTTCTCATTCATGTCCTCTCTCTCTCCCTCCCTTGGCCTATAAATAGAGGCCTAGACACCCCCTTCCACCACACACCAGCTCTCAAGCATTCTTCCTCTCATTCCCATACCCAACAGTCCAAATAAGCTCTCTCTCCCTCTGCCTGCCAATTCTGTCCAGCCATTAAGCTCCAGTTCATAGCCCCGTTCCCGATGATCTAGCCACTGAAATTATCCAAATTTTCTCCGACCTCTCCAACATATCCAAAAATTGCTGCAAGAAGAATCTCAATGCAATCAGGATCTGATTCTTCATGACTGCTGCCCCGTGTCTGCACGCATCCTGTGTGCATGATCAGAATTCCAATTGTATTTCTTCTCTATTCTGAGATATTCTTGATGCACCAAACCACACCACAACATGTTCCCCGATGTGCTCGTTATATCTACAGGAGCCTTCACCATGTTTGGTCACAACACCGCCAGGAACGTGATCGGTGCGTGAACTGCCGCTCCGTGACCTAGCCTTATTCTAGTCCCAAGATCACCAGAGCAGGTGATTTCTAATCTCCTCCATGCTGTCAAAGTGGTGTTCCACAAACATACCATTATTTATTTGCAATCCTTGTGTTGATACCTATAGCCAATCTCTGAGAATGTTCTCGTCTTTTCTACAAAAATTCTGCTCAGCCAACCATTTATGATCTGTTTTTCATCGTTGCGCCAATTGACTCCCACCATAGCATTTAGATCG